>LAPY01000025.1:395111-407711 GCA_000970635.1 Eragrostis tef
GCAGCGCCGACAAGACGCTCCGCGTGTACCCTGGCATGTGGCACCAGATCATCGGCGAGCCCGAGGAGAACGTCGAGAAGGTGTTCGACGAAATCGTCGCGTGGCTCAAGGACCGCGCAGCCAAAGCCAACGCCAGCGCCAACGCCGGCGAGCAGCAGCAGCAGTAGTTCGGCCACGCCTGTCGTGTGCGTGGACCGCGTGATCCGTGGCGGATTCTAGGCTTCTACTGTTCCATGGTCCAACAATAATTTGTGTTGATTAGTTTCGTTCAAATGATTTGTGATTGTGATCTCATTCATCATGGTCCCGGTCCGTCATCTGCAACTGCTGGAGTCTGGCACGATTCTTCAATGGATGAATGAATGAATGAACAAAATATCTGGCGTCTTCTTGGTACGGTTGAGGTCGTTGTGTGGCAGGAGTTGGGAGTTATGGGATCGCATTTGTTGGTCTGTACAACTACCAGGTGATGTTAGTTGCTGGTGTGTTTCCTCTTCCTTTTCCTCCCAAAATCGTGTGTGAAAGGGCTGGACCTGCTCATACTCGAGCTTGATGCTTCATTTGAAGTTATAGCGAGGCACTAATTCATCATCACAGTTCTAGTAAATTTTCCCACCGAACCCTGCTGGGCCAGACCCAAGAGCGATAGCCTGTGAGCCTTCTTATGAAAGAGGTCTTGACCTAGCGGTTAAGACACTCGAGTAACATTTTTAAGATTCTGGGTTCGACTTCTGCTGTTATGCGTTAAGTGGTAAGACGTTCTCGTCAACAATGAGACGTCTTAGGAATCTCCAGATCTGCCGGGTACTCAATTTTTTATACGTGTATTCATAAGAGTGAGTGTGCGTGCGTGTTATGAGCAAAAAAAATCCCATTCCTTGGTGTGTTTAGCAACCGACCTGACGCTGCTTCGCTAATACCATGACCAAAACGGTCCATCTCAAGAAATCAACACGAGTTCCCCATGTAGTACGTATATAATATATAGTTGATAATTACAAGATTGTGTAGCATGCCTTATTATATATAAATACAACAATGAAATTTAATAAGTAAATATTTTAGTAATATACAGAAGATCTCCACTAGTATATTTCTTTGATAAGATATCAATTATGAACGGATTGTGACATGTGGACTGAGACTTTTACTCGTACCATATGAATAAATACCCCAATAATAGCCTGTTTGGTAGGCTGCAGCTGCAGCTGCGGCTGCAGAAAAATAACTGTGAACACTGTAGCGACTGCAGAAACATTGTAGCGGTTGCAGAAGAAAAAACTGGAACCCCATAGGGACTGAGACTTTTACTCGTACCATATGAATAAATACCCCAATAATAGCCTGTTTGGTAGGCTGCAGCTGCAGCTGCGGCTGCAGAAAAATAACTGTGAACACTGTAGCGACTGCAGAAACATTGTAGCGGTTGCAGAAGAAATAACTGAAACACTATAGTTGCTGTAATACAGCCGCTGCAAAGCAGCCAAGCAAACAACGAGAGTAAAATGGGCTTCTCTTAAATGATGATGCTTATGGTCCCAGTGGTAACTATTATTTTATTTTAGAAAGTGGTTTGTAGGATCTAAATTCTGATGGCAGCAGTCCAGCCCAGTCCAGACTCTTCCATGCTTGATCGAGCACCCACTCGGCATGACCTGAAGAAGATTGCGTTAAGGATCCAATCATCGATCCAAACCTGGAGCCCGCCTGATCACCGGAGATCAAATGCTAGCTGCAACGCCTGACGGAGCCCCGTGCACGCGCCAGTAATTACTGGCAGTAAACGCCATAGTATTCTGGGCTGCACGCATTTAACCCCATGTCGGCCCGCCATGGTCCCTCCCCGCGGGCTCCCCGTCCCGGCCGGACGAACGATCTCTCCTCCCGTCAGCGACGGGAACACGTGCGGCTAGTACAGCGCCGGTGGCCATTCCGACGCCTCAGTCGTGGCAGGCAGCGTCGTCGTTGAGCTTGGTCCAGCTCCTCCTCTGGATGACGGGGACCAGGAACGACACCCTCTCGTAGGCGTAGCAGGGTCGAAGCTAGCTAGGCCAAGCGTGGCCGGCTCGCCCACTGCCGCGTTGCGCTACGCTGTGTCCAGGAGGCCGGAGGAGCACGAGGCCGCGGCAGCGGTCGTCGACGGCAGTGCTGTGTACGGCGTGTATCCGAGGCCGCCGGACCCAGAGACGATCGTGGGGCGGCAGGAGAAGAACGTACTCTGTTTGTCCCAGATTGATGAATGAATGAACTCAACATACGTGTACGTATGCCGCCGAGCGAGAGCGGGTGTAGGGTGCGGGCGTCGATCGATGACGGCGCGCCAGGACTTTGTTACTCCCCCTTTGCCGGCGGCGGTGAGGTCCGGGGCGTGAGGTTGCGTTCGGCGTACACCAGCTCAACTTGCGACGCAAGAAGATGCGATGGACTCTGTTTTATTATTTCTCAATGTTCGATTACACGGCAATGCTATAAGTAGCAGAGGCCAGACAATGACAATAGGACGCACACTTAACATTACATCTCCCCTTTAGCAAAGACGCACGCAACAGATATTGCACGACTTTGTATCGAAAACGCCTTTGAACGATGACGACGACGTCGCCCTTCCTTGGTCACGCCACGGGTGTTACACCTCCCTCCCCTTGAGAATCTGCATGTCCCCATGCAGCTGCACTTGGAAACCTTTTCTTGAGAACATAATAGTCTTTCCAAGTTGCAGTGTCACTTGATAGATTGGACCAACACACCAGCACTTGCGGTACAACATTGTTACCTTTCTTGACCAACCGGCGTTGCAGTATTTCTTCCGGTGAAGATCAGGTCCTGAGAGATCAGCTATCTTGAGCATATGACTAAACACTGGTGTGAAGTCCTGCCGAAAAGGCTTGAGCTGCGAGACATGGAAAACTGGATGTACTTCACAGCCCTCAGGAAGCTCCAGGCGATAAGCTGCGGCACCAATGCGCTCCAAAACTTTGTAGGGGCCAAAGAACTTATATGGAATGGGCGACTGACCACTGAGCTTTGAGCATAAGGCTACAGTTTTAGCAGTACCTGTTCACCCACTTGGAAGGAGCGATCAGTGCGATGGCGATCAGCTTGCAACTTCATCCTATTCTGGGCGATCAGTAATTTGTCCTTGAGCATGAGTTGATGTGCCTGTCTCTGCTGGAGTAGCTCAGCTACATCTTGATTGACATTGCCCTCCAGAGTAGGAGCAGCTCCAAAATTTGGCTCATGACCGTATAAAGCTTTAAATGGTGAACAACCCAGAGCTGTATGGTAGGATGTATTATACCAGAACTCTGCAAGAGGAAGCCAACTCTTCCATTTCTTAGGAAAGCTATTAACTGAACACCTGAGATACATTTCAAGGCACTGATTTACTCGTTCTGTTTGACCATCCGTTTGTGGGTGGTAAGATGTGCTGATCAAGAGTTTAGTGTCCACCAATTTGAAAAGCTCTTTCCAGAAGGAGCTTGTAAAGATACAGTCAGACAATTGACTTGGGTGTACCATGAAATCTGACAATAAAGTCCAGAAATACTTGTGCCACATGAGGGGCTGTAAACGGATGTTTGAGAGGAATGAAGTGAGCATACTTGGTGAAACGATCAACCACCACCAAAATCGTACCAAACCCTTCAGATTTGGGCAGTCCAGTTATGAAATTCATGGTAAGATCTTGCCAAGCTCCATCAGGAATTGGTAGTGGCTGTAACAGCCCTGCAGGATGCAGAAGTTCGTGCTTAGCTTGCTGGCAAACCCCACATTGCTTCACAAAATCCTCCACATCAGACTTGAGACCCCTCTAGAAAAAAGATCTCTTCACACGTTGATAAGTAGCTTGGGCACCAGAATGTCCTCCCAGAGCACTTGCATGCATAGCCGATATGAGCTTGGTTCTTAAAGCAGTATTTTCAGCTATCCATATTTGATCTCCATGTCGAATGAGTCCTTTGTGCAAAGAGAACCCAGATTCATTTGGACTATGTATAGCCAATTGAGAAAGCAACTGTTGAGCAGAAGCATTAGTAGCATAAGCATTGACCACCTCTTGTATCCAACGAGGTTGAACTTCAGTTAACACTTGAGCAGCCATCAGGTGACCCACCCTTGACAGTGCATCAGCTGCTATGTTATCACACCTTTTCTTATAGATAATCTTGAATTGTAGACCCATCAGCTGAGTCATAGCCTTTCTTTGCAATTCAGATTGTAACTGTTGCTCATCCAAATAGCAGAGGCTTTTATGATCAGTCTTAATGACAAACTGCTTCCTCTGCAAATATGGACGCCATCTTTCTACAGCCATTATTAGAGCTAGAAACTCCTTCTCATATATGAACAGTGACTTGTGTAATTCACTAAGAGCTTTACTGAGAAAGGCCACAGGCTTATCGTTCTGCATCAATACAGCACCTATGCTTGAGTCACATGCATCTGTTTCCACCACAAAAGTGTGGTCGAAATTGGGTAAAGCCAAGACAGGTGTGGACACCATAGCTTGCTTCAGCTCTTAAAAAGCATGCTCAACTTCAGGAGACCATGCAAATTGTTTCTTCTTCAGCAGATTGGTTAGTGGTTTAGCCATGATTCCATATCCACGCACAAACTTTCTATAATATCTAGTCAGGCCCAAAAATCCCCTCAACTCAGTCACATTGGATGGAGTTGGCCAATTTTCCATGGCACTTGTCTTAGTTGGGTCGGTAGAAACACCATCAGCAGAGATGATATATCCAAGATACTCCAACTTAGATTTAGCAAATGAACACTTAGATAGCTTGACAAAAAATTTGTGTTGTCTAAGACTTTCTAGCACCTTCCTTAAGTGAATGAGATGTTGTTCCGGATTTGGACTATACACCAGGATGTCATCCATGAAAACTTGCGCAAGTAAGGTGCTAAAACAGAGTTCATCACACACTGAAATGTGGCTGGTGCATTAGTGAGGCCAAATGGCATGACCTTGAACTGATAGTGTCCTTGATGTGTATTAAATGCAGTCTTATATTCATCACCAGGCTGAAGAACCCCGTGTGTAAATCTAGCTTGGAAAACTACTTGGTGCCAGCCAACTCATCAAGGATCTCATCCACAATAGGCATTGGGAAGCTATTCTTGATAGTCAATTCATTCAGCTTTCTGAAATCGACACAAAACATCCATTTCCCATCTTTCTTCTGTACTAGTAGCACAGGTGAGGCAAAAGGACTAGTGCTGTGTGTAATGAAACCAGGAGCCAACAAGTCCTTAATCTGCCTCTCAATTTGATTTTTGTGCAATGGTGAATATTTATATGGCCTGGAATTTACAGGCACAGCCCCAGGTGTCAAGGTGATAGCATGATCATAATCTCGGTGGGGAGGTAATTCCTTTGGCTCTCCAAATATGTCAGAGGATTCTGCCAGTAAACTTTGCACTTGAGGATCTTGATCCTGTTCTGGCACCTCATCCACCTTCTGCAGTACAGCCAATGACCACACCTCATTATCCTTCATACACTTAAACAGGTGCTCGGCAGAGATTTCAGTTACTGAACCAGAGTCAGAGGAGAGACCTTGCAGCTGAACTTGAACTCCTTTATCCATGAATTCCAACTTCTTGATATCCCAATGACATGTCATGGGACTATGAGTCTTGAGCCACTCATAACCCAATATTGCATCATAAGCCCCCAAGTCTAACACTTTCATATCAGTGTTAAAAGTGTGATTAGGCACCCACCATTCCAAATTTTGAATCCATTGGTCAGATATCATGTGTTCCCCATTTGCTACCTTAACCATCACAGGTTTGCAATTAGTTGTTGAAATTCCCAACTTATGCACAATTTTAGAGTCCACTAAACTATGTGAACTACCTGAATCAATTAGGATGAGCATGAGTTCTGAACCAAAGCTCTGAGTTTAATTGCTTCTCCATCATCAGTTCCAGAGATAGCATTCAGAGACAAATGTCCCATTTCCTGCACTAGGGCATCCTCATGTTCCAATTGCTGAAGTATCTCGTCAGTGAGGGAAATATCCATATCCTCAACTGTCAACACATGGAGTTGGGCCTTTAGTCGTTTAGAGCACTTGTTAATGTGCTCATTATCAAACTTGTCTCCACAATAGAAACATAGATTATTCATTCTTCTGTAATCTCTGATTTGCCTCTCCTTCCAGAGATCAGAAGTAGTAACAGAGGACTTGCTCTCAAACTTGCTTGGGGCAGCATTGGTTTTGTTTGCAGCAAATGATCTGGATGACCTGTACTTCATCTTCTCCAGCACATTTTCCTGAATTTGTGCTAACAACACAGCTCTTTCAACAGTGTCAGGAGCTTGGGACTGCACCACATTCTTGATATCATCCTTTAAACCTTCAACAAAATGAGCTACAAACAGAGTTTCATCCAGCCCAGTATTGTGCATAGAGACCTGATAACGAACCGACTCAAACACAGATGCCTAGTCTTCTACAGATCCCTTCTGTTTGACACCAATTAGCTCAGACATGTTCTCGCGATAATCAAATGACCCAAACTTCACTTCAACAGCAGAAATAAAACTATCCCACGAACCCAAGCCACATTGCTGTTTGTATACCTGAAGCCACTTAGCCGCGTTACCTTCCATATGCAGAGAAGCAGCAGTAGGCCACATGAACTCCGGTGCGTTGAAGATGGAAAAATAATCCAGACTCTTGTCCTTCGAGATCTTTGGGTTAGAGCCATCAAACTTTGGGAATGACATTTTAAGTAGAGAATTGTGATGAAATTCCTGGCGGCCATGAGTGCGGCCAGCCGTCGAACGGTTGGTGTGCGGGTCGTGGTCGCGATATGCGTCCATTTCCGGTCACCACCGCGTCTACCGCCACCATCACCACCATATCGACTGCCGCCACGTCCACCATGTCTACCGCCACCATCGTCACCATCATGTCGAGTACCAAATCTACCGCCACCATCCTCTCCACCAAGTCTATCGCCGCCATCACCACCGCGATCCCCGCCCCCATCAAACCCATCACCCCAACGACCGAGCGAATCTGCACTTCGAGCCGATGGACTGTGGTCGCGATGCTGATCCTGCACGTGGCGCAGCTCCCGGGAGATGCGGTCCACCGTGTGCGCGTTGTCCTCTACCTGCCGGCCCAGGAAGTGGTAATCCTGTGCCAACTGCTCAATCGCCTTCGAGTTGAGGTTGACCTGCGTCAGTACCTGCTGCTGCTTGGTGTCGATTGAAGCCACCTACGCGAACAGCAAGTCGAGGTTCTCCATCAGCTTGTCCCAGCGCTCCGCCTCCTTCACACCCCTGGTCGCTATCTCGTCGAGGATGAATTGGGTCTGGATCGAGGGCTTCTGCACCGGTTTCTTCTTGGGCGCTGTGGTGACCGACCCCAAACCGAGCCAACCTGCGTGGATTTACAGGAAGTCAAGCTAGGCAATCGAAATCGCCTTGCTCAACCTCTACCAACCAGCAAGGAATTACCAGCTCAAGATCGAGGGAATACAGCGGTACACGCACGACACTCCGAGGACTCTCAACCCATCTCTGATACCACCTGTTACTCCCCCTTTGCCGCCGGGGCGTGAGGTTGCGTTCGGTGCTCACCAGCTCAACTTGCGACGCAAGAAGATGCGATGGACTCTGTTCTATTATTTCTCAATACTTGAGGTTCGATTACACGGTAATGCTATAAGTAACAGAGGCCAGACAATGACAATAGGACCCACACTTAACATTACATCTTCCCTTTAGCAAAGACGCACCCAACAGATATTGCACGACTATGCGAAAACGCCTTTGAACGATGACTCTGACGTCACGCCATGGGTGTTACAGACTTGCAGACGCAGACGCAGCGTCGATCGATGTCCAACCCAGCAACGATGCTCTGCAGGCCAGCTGAACCGCATGGGAACGTGCATGCCATCCGCTTGGACTCCTCGATCGATGCACCGCTTCGTTGTTCGTCTGTCCATAGCTTCGACTTCACGTGCCGCGACGCCGGCTCCGGGCGTGGTCACGCTACTGCGGACACGATGCTTCAAACAGTGACGGCGCCAGGCCTGCATGACTGCACAGGATGATGGCATAGTACAAGTCAGGACAGACAAGAGGTGGAAAAAATATCCGTACCAAAATGATGGTGACGTCTTCATTTTTTCCAAAGCGGTATGGACGCATCTGTTTTTTCTTAAGTGGTTCTGATCTTTTTCTTTCTGTCGAGAAAAAAAATGAAAACGGTGTTGAATTTGTCTGAGCAGGGATCAAATTAATAAACTGGCTGGCGTCCTCGAACGGGCCCAAATGGACAGCATCCAACGGCTGGCCAAATTGCAGTGAATCCCGTTAGGAAACAGTCCTCTCCTGGGTGGGTGGGATTCAACACTAGTGGGCTGTGATCAAGGGATAATAGCAGGCCAGCCATTATGCATGCTGGACAGCCTTTTTTACACTGTCGGGCCAAGCTGGCCCACGCAAATGGCGGGGTTTTGGTTTAGGATTTCCCCATGACCCACGTAAGGGTCATGGAAACTGAAGTGTGGCTCTTCATTGCGATTCAATCTTTGGCGCCCATTGTTTTCCAGCTCTTCGGGTGACAACTCAAAGTGTCAAGTACGTGTAAGAGCATCCGTTGCTTTTTTTTTTTTAAGATAATGGGTGTTTCCAGCCTTGGCCTCATCCATTGCTTCTTAGCTAACTCTTAACATTGTTTATTAGAAAAAAAAAAGAAAAGACTGCTAGGTCTTCTTCAAGAGGCAATTTCTAATGTTTATTGAGGCACTAACATACAAACCAGTCATTAGTTTAGAAGTTGACATGAAGTCTTATATTGCCTCTTAGATGGGCTGGAGAGTCAATGCTGCCCCTACTTTTAGAGACACTCTAACAACGCTTCAATGGTGTTTCACCCGAGCTGGCACCCACCATGCTCGGTATGTGGACCGCGACATCCGGCTCCTGGATAACTGACGCTTGCAGCCATGTGTGCCCAAAATAAGCATACAAAAGATTGACGACCAACATGGCGACAGAATGGCACGACATTACATAAGAGTAGGCCCAATGGTTGTTGTATAGACAAAGGTGTCAGTTTTTTTGTCTGAAAAAGCAAGAGAGAGAAGGAAGTTTGTAGTTGCAGTATGCGTCGGTCACCATGCCTCTTTGTGTGATGGAGAGTGGGTCCCGTGGTGTATGGCTGAGACAAGTTGGTTGCATGCTTGTCTATTTAATTGGCTATAAGACAAGCACTTGTCTAAACTATTGGGCTTGCTCTAAACCAAGTACCGGCACTCCAACAAGCGACAGGCAACAATTTTCGTCATTTAATTTGTCACAGGAACGACTACCAGCCAAAGTGCTCAACCAAATAAGCAAAGATCTCCCCGAAAAAAAAATAAAGAAAGATCGAATTACTGTTCTGACAATACAGATTTCTTATGGTGGTACAAGTACAATGGACATAGAAGTTAACATATACAAATGCTCTCATAATCCTAGCTAGTACTAGTACATATGCTAGGTAATGTTGACACCAAGATGAGCTTGATAAATATTAATGAGTTGTTGGCAGTGAATCCTCCATCCAGCAAGGAGTGTACGGAAAAGATGACCGTATATACGCAGTGTGCTGGCCCTCGGTGGAGTTTGGCAACATGTTGCCCAAGTCACGGACCTTGGAGGTACGGAGGTGTTGAGATCATAGGCCACTCCTCTGCTCAGCGCGTTGCAGTTGAAGAAGACCCCCTCTTGGAAAGGATGGAACCCGAGAAAGGAAACGCAGCCTGATCCGAGCTCGTCAGGTTCCTCGTCTCCATCAACGTAACGTTGGTGGTCATAGTAGTAGTCGCCTTCTTCATCGTCGTAGTCAGTGTCGTCGTAGTAGTCCCTGGAATCGGCGTTGTCATAGTTGATCTTATCCTCCAAGATCCATGCTTCTTCTTCTTCTTCTTCTTCTTCTTCTTCTTCTTCGCTGGCCAGCAAGCCGTTGGCATTGTTTTGGTGCTTTAGCACCCACCGATCCATCTGCTGGCCGCCGCCGCCGCCGGGAGATTCCGATTCCTCGACGAGGGTCCAGACCCGGAGTTGGGCCTCGTCAAGTATCGCGCAGCAGACCGTGTTCCCCAACCTTCCGAGACACGCCTGCTGAGTGGACCTGTCCCATCGGGTTGTCTGCTGCACGGGCGGTTTGATCACTCGGTACGTGTTGCCTGCCAAGGACACCTTGCAGAAGAAATCGTTCCGGGAGTGTACGTAGAGCGCGCCGCGGGCGTAGACGCTGTACCGCTTCTCCGACACCCAGGATTCCTTCATTTCGGCCACGGTCCCCGCCAGCTCCCCTCCTTCCCGGACGAAGGATCGCTCCTCCCATCGCCCGGTGCGCGACGAGAAGACGTGCGTCTCGCACACGGACGGCGGCCATTCTGACTCTGCCATGGCCGCGTCGTCGTCCCGCTTCGCCCCCCTTCCGACCACGGGCATCAGGAACACCTCGTAGTATGGGGACGCGGCCGGGTCGTACGCCAGGTGCTGGTCTGCCCAGGAAGCCATGCGCGGCGCATGCGGCGGCGGCTGCGGCGGCAAGGTCGCCCACTGCCGCGTGGCCGGGGTGACGGCCGTCGACGGGGACTTTCGGCGGCTTGGGCATGAAGGAGCCGAGGTCGCCGGAGACGACCGTCGTGGTGGGGGGCGTGGGCGCGCGGAAGAACTCGGAGCGCGCTCCCATGTTGAAGTCGACGAACACGCCGCCCAGGGTGCGCGGGAGGAGGTCCGCGCGGAGAAGCCGGTGGGCGTCGACGATGGCGCGCCAGGCCGCGCAGGCGCCGCGGCACGCGGCGAGCACGTCCTCGGGCAGCGCCCGCGCGTGGTTCTCCTCCTCCACTTCCTCCTGATGTCGTTGTTGCTCCATTCAACCCAAACCTCCCAAGCTGCTTCGAACTCTCTCTCTCTCTCTCTCTCTTTTTTTGAGAGAGAGAGCGAGAGAGAATGCTTTGAACTCTCATTAAAGAAAAACAAATGCTTAAACTGTTTCGGGAATTGATATTTTCAAGGAAAAGAAAAACCCCTTTATTTCGTCGGCATTCTCCTCTATGGAACGAGATCGTCTGCCGAACGGCCATCCGTCGTCGCTAGCTCGTTTTGTTGCTTGCCCGGCTGTTCAACTACCTCCGTAACTCCATCTTCCTGGTTGCGGCCACCACGAGCAAGGTGCGGACGGTGGGGGATGTTTTTTTCTCCTCTGCGAGACAGGACCGGTGCAAATAAAAAAATTATTCGAGGAGCCTGGTTGGAGCTGAGCTTATTGAACAGCATGGGCGCCACCGCTCGTCTGATGCTCAGTTAGCTTGGCTTCACGCCAACCTTAGAGCAAGCCCAAGGGGGTTGTCGCATAGCCAAGGACGAGACAACCCACGCGACCAGTCTGTCCAACGACGCATCCGTCGCTTGTCAAAACATGCAGAGCGTGGGTGTGATGGTGGGCCCCATAAGCAGGGGGGAAACCGGGCACGCGACCGTCGCCGCTGCGCGCGACAAGCAGCTATTTCTCTCTCATCCACATTAGAGATTTCTGACACAAATCGGTCGTTACGACCATTGTTTGGGCTTGCTCTTATTGTTCTTGCTCTAAGCCAGGCACTGCAGACGTAGCCGGGACGTGGTGAGCTAGCTCGTGGCGGAGCCAGCTACAGATGATAGAGGGGGCCGCTACAGTACCAAATCCATCTATAGAAATCCAGAACAAGCATCTAGCCCTAGCTAAATCAAGAACAAGCATCTAGCCTCAGCTAGCTAGATTTTCTCCTGCCTTGACCATCTGAACACTAATTTGACAGCTACCTTCTCATAGAAAGTCATCCAAGCACAGTTTTTTCTCGGCCAATTAGACACACTAATTGACAATTTAGCTCCAATCTTCAAAAAAATTACCAAGCCAGGGGGGGAGCCCCTTCTGGCCTTTTGATTTGGAGCGCTGCGTGTGGACACCGCCGCACACGACGACCGGTGACGCGGAGGCTCTGGCGTGGCGTGCATCGGACGCCGACTGCTCTGCCAATCCCGTCTGCAACCGGCCGATCGAGGAGCTAGCTCTGCGCCGCCGCGCGGGGACCAGGCACACGTACGACGCTACGCATCTACTGGTATCTCAAGAATGTGCACCAGATCGATCGTCAGCCAGCCCGAGGAGAGCTAGCGTCGAGAAGACGTTCGACAAGCCGCAGGATCGAGCAGGTTCTTTTTTCCGGCTGATTGGCAGGGCACCAAAAGACGTAAGCACTACCGCGTCGACACATCGGTGAAGGCAGGGCGCAGCGGCTCGCTGGCAGGGGCTGGGCTGATCGGCCTCGGTGACGACTGGACCTCGACAAGATCACCTCCTGGGCCCTCGGAAAATATTGGATAGAGATCCACTTCCGCACGATATCGACAATGACGGCGCACGGAGCTCGATCTTCGTGGGCTCCACGGGGTGGGGTTCACGACAAGCACGCAGCAGGGTGTTACACTGCAGTTGAGGAAGCGGGGCAGCTAGACACGGCGCCATGACTCTCGCGCCACTTGACTTGCGGAGCGGCAGCCTTCTCTCTCCACGCCGCCGCCCCCCC
>LAPY01000026.1:8841-19529 GCA_000970635.1 Eragrostis tef
GAAGGCCCAAGTGCCTGCGGCCGCCGCCGGGCGGCGAGCGGAGGGCGGTGGTGTACTTCACGAGCCTCCGCGGCGTGCGCAAGACGTTCGTGGACTGCTGCGCCGTGCGCAGCATCCTGCGCGGCTACGGCGTGCGCCTGGACGAGCGCGACGTCTCCATGCACGCCGTCTTCAGGGCCGAGCTCGCGGCGCTCCTCGGCCCGGGCATCATCTCGCTCCCGCGCGTGTTCGTCGACGGGAGGTACCTCGGCGGCGCCGAGGACGTGCAGGGCCTGCACGAGGCGGGCGAGCTCGCGCGCGCGCTGGAAGGGTGCGACGCCGCGCCGGTGCGCAAGCTCGGGTTCATGGAGGCCTGCGCGGCGTGCGGCGACGTCCGGTTCGTCCCGTGCGAGACGTGCTACGGAAGCTGCAAGGTTTTTGTAGAGGAGGAGGACGACGTCGTCGGCGAGTTCCGGCGATGCCCGGATTGCAATGAGAATGGGCTCGTCAGATGCCCCGTCTGTTGCTGCTGATAATTTGTTCGGCTTATGGTATTTGTAGGTTAGAGTTGTTCATGGTTAGTTCCTTGCTTGTTTGTACAGTGTGAAGAGCATTTTTAGCAGAAATTTTGATAGGCCTTTTTCGTTTTTGGAAATAAAGCGAATAGAAGTGAAAAAAACTGCTCAGCATGTTGTTATCCTGTAAAACTGTTGACAGAGAGACCATCCATTTCTTATCAGAGCTTCTGAAACATACAGGTAAGCAACAAAAGCCATCCAGCTGACATATTTCTCCTGAGCGTTCCAAACAGTGTGTTACATATTCTTCCTCCAGTTCCACTCAACTGATAGTTGCCTTTGTGGTTGAAGGTAATGTAAGTAAATAGAAAATAATAGACCTGTACATCCGCTGACTGGAACAGATTGTATGCATAAACAAGTGAAGACATACCAGGCATTCGGACAGGGGAGGACAATACTTATCAGCACGAATATGATATGAGAAGAAGGGAAACATGACTGCACGTTCACTTGACTCAATTTGAACACTTAATTTGTTCTGCACAGACACCTTTTTCTTAACACAGAACAGTGCTCGTCACGTTTTACAGTACTGTTTGAATATACATGACAATACGTAAAGTCTCATACTTTGAAGTTCATCCTCGTGTTTTAACAGCTGATAAATACCCAAACACCTTGGATGTTTTATGTTCACTTAACTCTGTCTACCATGAGCAGCCAAATCAGCTGCGGCCTTGGCAGCCCTAGTAAGAGCGTCGGACACCAGCATAGCTCCGGCAGAGAAATAGCTGCTGGTGACGATGCCGTTCACGACCTTAACTGCTGTTCTGCCTGTGGCCGTTGCAACTGTCTTGGTGGTCTCGGATACATGGTATGTCTCGTCCACAGATCGGAGTGCACCCACACCAGCACTGACTCTGTCAGTCAAACCTATTCTCTTGCTCAGCTCTGCAGCCTTTGCTGCAGCCGCTGCTGTTAACCCCTTAGACTCGTCAAAGGCTTTAGCCTTGGCCAATGCATCCTTGCTGAGTACGTATCCCCTTGCTAGCATCGTCTTCACAACATCCTGAGCCACTGTCAAAGCTTCCTGTGGAGTAGTGTTGAATTGGCATGCTTGGTAGTTCTGCTCAATTATCAGAAATACAACTAAATGTCAGCTCTTGCATTTGGGAGCGCCAACTGGCATTCAAATATCAAAGATCAAGATTTTCTATATGTATATAATTCAAGCTAATTAAATCAAAATAGTCATGCTGGAATGAGATTTCCTTCTCCTCTATCCAATCACTATCTTAACGCCATGCATTTCTACTGTATGAAACCAAATTTCAATTATAATCACTTATCAGGAAGATGAACATAACCAGGTGCATTGATCAGTCATGTAGTGCACAGTAAGGTCCCTGTTTATCTGTGTTGCAACAGGGCACATGAACTTATGAACACCAAATATTCCCCTGCGTGCAGTTTCAAAATCGGTAATTCTGCATAATGCATAAGATGCTAATCACGTGTGTGATGCTGTGAATAGGGATGATTTTCCTCAACATGCCGAAAGACTGACCAAAAGAATCGGCCATACAGCTTCAGTTTTCAGCAACAGTAACTTATTCACAAGACAGCAGAAAATTAACCAGCCCAGGGCACAAATGAACTATACCTACAGAGAATACCCTGTATTTCATTGTCCTGCTGGAATACTATCAACTACTAGGATTTTTCACAGAATGAAAGATACCCTGTATTCGATGTCCTCCTCAACATGCCAAGTTGGCCTGTCCCAGAAATTAAAAGGCTCCTCAGATTGTCCCCAATGAGTTATGCAAACTGGCTGATCAACAATGGTAGCTCCCTGCAAGATGTAAGTTTTGTCAAGGAAACAACCCAAAAGAAAAAGAAGGAAAAAGGTACTTGCTGTCAAGGAAACATGCAGACAAATAAAAAGTTGTTCCACAAAGAAGTATGTGAAAATATGGCCAGCTTCCAGATCACTCAAAAGTGTACCACAAAATGGGCAGTACCAAATTGCAAGGTAGTTTCAGCACCGACGGTAATAGATGTACACAATGTTGAAAGATTATGAACAGTGATGTTGCATCATTTTACGTAATAGCAGATACATTCTCCAGGACATGGCTGAATAAAGGAGAATAGGACATGGCTGTTGTGTCAACAGTATCTTGCTGTTGATGATCATTTGACATGGCTGGATAAAGGAGAATAGGAGACTAAGTGGCACTGCATGTGTACATAAAGCTTTAGGGCCTCTGGAACAAATGAATTTGGACGAAAATTTGAAGGAACTGGTCCAAAGGAAAAATACATATGAATGGTGTATAATTCATAGATTCAAGAACTCTTTCTTATAGGACAGTTAATTTCTCAGGACAGCTGCGAAGATGAAGCAGTCATAGGAATCAGACACATCAAGAAAATATGCTCCATTTAACATCTGTGAACAATGTTCTGTTAAAAAACTTACACTAAGCAACACTGCAGTTTCCAAGGCATAGGGTTCCCTGAATGTCACATAAGCAGTAGAACCATATTCTCCAGATCTGCAAGATTATCAAATTACTCATGAAATCGATGGCAAGGAGATATGTCTATAGAACAAAATTTTGAAACTTGGCTAAGGACACCTAAAGATAAACTGTCCTACAACAAGCAAGGTGAATCATTTTCGAGTGATGAAGCAGTTTAGGCAGCAGCTGAATGTGAATTTTTATAAGAAGACCATTATCATGATATCATGGAGTGTTTGGAAAAGGAACAACAGTTGGGCTGTTCATTGACGTTAATCCAACTGTGTTGTGTTGTCATCAGAACTTCAAGGAAGTTGTGTTTCTGTGCAACAAATGGTGCAAATAGTTGTGGTTTTGTCAACTGGTTTCAAAAGTTGTGGTTTCTTGCAATAAGGGACTAAATAGTTGTGGTTTGTGAAATTAATTTTAAATTTATAATCAGTAGGGCCGCAATAATTATTCGGCACATGGATATCAAAATAACTAACTGACATGGTTTTGTAGATCAATTACTTTTTAAATGTCATGTTTGAATACGTATGCCTGGAAACATAGATTGCAGATAACCCTCTGGAAAAGTAAATGGCATCTGCACTTTTCTTAAAGAAGTGAAGAAAATTACCTGATAAGTTCTACATGCTCAATAGGACCAGAGAATGAAAAGAACTCATGAAGATCACTTTCAGATACCCTGCTCGAGAGGTTAGTGACTTGTACTGTGTATCCCGTTTCACTCATGATTCTGGAAGTATCAAAGACAAAAAGTTTAGTACTTCTGTGAACCTAACTTACATGTAAAATTGGAGAGTCAAATCATAACAGTATCCAGGGCACATGACAGTTTATAACACAAATGAGTGGGTTGAGTAATGCCATTGGTAACTTGAAGTAATTTTTCAGCTCATGTACTGATAGGGAAATTACTTCATAAGAAACATTGACTCTTTGATTATCCTTAGTCTTCTATCTGTTTATCCTAAAGAATGGTGTAGGTGTAAGGTCTCAATCAAAATTAAAATTTAAATGAATATATGTTGCTTTCCAGCATAGAATTAGAAATTTGTTACATGGCAATCAATAGTGTGAGACAAAAAGGATATACCATGATGTATCCATCAGCTGGTCCAACCCAAACCCCTTTCTCTAATAGAATCTTTACAAAACTAGACATATTGTGATTGCATCACCAGTACAGTGACAAGATGATTAGTGCGACTAAATATTCCAGCAAAAAGGTGCCTGCAGCAGATTAGCAATGCATATTCTTTTCTTTCAGCCAACAGAATATTTAAAAGTTAATTTCAGTGGGATCTCCTAATGCTATGTGCGTATATGTGAAATGCATACTAAAGGCACCTACTCAACAAAGAAATTCGGTTGGTTAACAATATCAATATAGAAATTATGCCTTGGTATATGGATCCTAATAAACTGCAATTATCAGGTGCAATGGCCTTTCAGCAACTCTACCGACCAAACTAGTTAATATTGGTTGTTCCCCTCCACCAACACTTGTTTTTGCCCCCAGAACTCAACTACGCATTTTGGTACCCAACCTCCTACAATATCTTCAGAACCTCAGCAATTGAGATTAACTATAGAGAAAACTACACAACCCAAAAGAAATTACCTAAGATCACAATTCTTCGTAAATGTTTTTAATACACCAGCTATTCCAATATTTCATCGGCAGGAACATGGAAAAGATACTGAAACATAGAAGTAACCTTGTCGACTGTGCGACCCTAACAAAATCGAATGGGGCCAAAGCAAAACAGGGCTCGTGCTAACTCAACATACAAGCAGAAAATCAAAGAAATTTCAGAATCAACCATGGTAACGAGCTAATCCATTGACAGTCAAGCTTATGTAGGGCTCCAGGCTCCTCATAAATGCTGAGCACTGACTGACAAGGGAAGACAAAGAAATCCTACTTGTAGTTTGGAGACAGGAAAATGGTGCGGAAGTAAGCAAGTAATCAAAGGGAAATCAGGCGAAGGAAGAGAACATCTTGCCTGACCTTGTTCCCTCTCGTCCCCTCGGCTTCTCGCCTTGCTCTGTCGCGCTCTGCTAGGTTTGAGGATGTTCCTCGCGGCACCACCACCACACCCACCCACCGCACAAGCGCAGTGATAGTGGCAGCACCGAGCTAAGTCCAAAGCGCCCGAACCCGAAGCGGCGGCCTTTAGCGCGCGTGGGGCAAGGGGCGAGACCTCGATCTCCTACCTACAACCACCGACTTCCGCGCGCGCGCACCGGGGTTCCTCTCTCTCCGCTTGGTGGGAGGAGGATCAGATCATCGGAGGGTCTTCTCGGGGATGGAGTGGCGGTGGACTGACCGGTGGGCGCCTAGTCGTTCGTTCCAATGGGCTATGGCTCGGACTTCCGTGCACGGACAGATTGTCGGCGCACCCATGCCCCTTGTTTTTTTTTAAGGAAAACCAACGCCCCTTGTGGGTAGTGATGGCCAAACAGGCGGCCCGGCACGGCCCGGGCACGAAAGGGCCCGGCCCGTTTAAATTTCGGGCCAGCATGGCACGTAATTACTTTCGGGCTGTGCCGTGCCAGCCCACGGGCCTCTCCTTCGGCCTGCGGCACGGCACGAAATTGTTTAATTCGTGCCGGACCGGTCCGTTTGGTCCGGTAGCCCGTTTTAAATGTCAGCTCATTTAACTACTATGGAAAGGATTTGATGTTAAATGATGCAAAAATAGGTGCTAGTAAGGAGATTTGAACCTGAGAACTCATAGATGATAAAGAATGCCCTTACTACTACGCTAAGACTACTAGTTGAAAACCAACGCCCCTTGTGGGTAGTGATGGCCAAACAGGCGGCCCGGCACGGCCCGGGCACGAAAGGGCCCGGCCCGTTTAAATTTCGGGCCAGCATGGCACGTAATTACTTTCGGGCTGTGCCGTGCCAGCCCACGGGCCTCTCCTTCGGCCTGCGGCACGGCACGAAATTGTTTAATTCGTGCCGGACCGGTCCGTTTGGTCCGGTAGCCCGTTTTAAATGTCAGCTCATTTAACTACTATGGAAAGGATTTGATGTTAAATGATGCAAAAATAGGTGCTAGTAAGGAGATTTGAACCTGAGAACTCATAGATGATAAAGAATGCCCTTACTACTACGCTAAAGACTACTAGTTGTACACATATAAACTAAAAATATATTTAATAAAACTTAATCGTGTCGTGCCATGCCGCCCGCCGTGCCCGCTCCTCAGCCTAAGCACGGCCCGACTGTACGTGCCAGGTCAGCCCGGCCCAAAATTATTTCATGTCGTGCCGGGTTCGTGTCGTGTCAAAAAATACGTGCTTCGTGCCCGCCCGAATAGCCTGGCCCATTTGGCCATCACTACTTGTGGCACGGAGTCCATTTTATAGGCTTGAGTGCCATGTCATGTATGGGCTTGGGCTGAGTTCTTTCTGGGCTGCAAAAGAAGCCTGGATACATCACGACGTTCGGATTCCATTATCCAGTTCTTAGATACAGTCGAGTATATTCTGCATCTAAAGAAACATCGGAGCTTTATTTCCTAATCTTCCTGTACTTTTCTTTCTGTTTTTAGTCGCCATCCCGGAAGGACATTCCATGTTCGAATTAATCTGTGCGCGATGTTAACGTGATGCTGCGGTCTGCTCAATCTCGCATTGCAAGTCACTGAATCATCGGTCAGGTGTCACCTGGGCATTTGCTGGATCTCCATACTCCTATGCCCTTGTACATGTAATCATAGCATTTCGCTTGGGATAGCTTCGTCATGGGCCCCCTAACGACATAGCTGCGTGCTGACAGCATCTTTCAGGCGATGGTTGCATTTGATTTCGAGAATGGATTACTACTGCGTCGTACAAGTATATAGTAAATTTATGCAAGTGGTTAGATTCCTTCAACTGAGGTTAACTACTGCGTTGCCTTTGCGTGTTCTTTCCTTTTCCATCGGCTCGCATTTTTTTGATTGGTCAATTTATCGAGAGCAGTTTTACTGTCCAAAATAATGGCTATTAGTTTTCTAAAACTAATGGCCATTAGTTTGAAGGCATTTTTGTAATTACACTATTAATCAATAAATTTGCTTTTTATTAATCGACTTTCATTTTATCGGGCCAGCCCAAGTTACTGTGCAGCCCAACAAGTAAACGCTCGCGGCCTCCCGGACTAGCGCTGAGGCGGCGAACCTCGACGCTCTCATGGCTATTCGATGGACGCCGCCGCCGCCGCTGCAAGCTGGTGTCTTCCCAGACGGTGCAACAACGCCATCGACGCCCGTACCTTCCCCTGCCCTGTTGACCCCCAACGTTCTTCCCAGTCAAACCGTTGACGGCCTAGCTCCCCGGACTCCAGAGACTCGAGGCGGCGAGCTCGCTCGACACCGCCGAAAACGCGAAGAACCCACGACCCAATCTCCCAGTGGTGATACGACAAATGGGGGATGTCCCGTGCTGTTTCGATTGTATTACTGCCCGATCGTGCTTCTAGTTGTGTTGATTGCGTTGGGAAATATAGATTTTGACATGTTGTCGAATGTCTCTGTTTTGATTCATCGTTTCCTAAGCGACACCATCTGCTCCAGTATTATAGGCTCGTGATGCGGACGATTAAATGATTACAATCTTTTTTTAAAGTAGTGGAACTTCGCTTGATCATTGATATAGTAATCTGAAATTATGATATGCGGCGGCGGCGAAATGATCAGAGTGAGGACGAATCCTAAGCGGCTAACCCTACTTAACTGATAATAATCAACAAATTGGTACTACATTAACGTATAAAATAATTAATTAGATTACTAATTTTATTTGATTTTTGAAACTGTTTATTACAAGCCTACTACTCTTTCCAACAATATCCTTACTAATGACCATTAGTAGTGAATTTCTAATGTTAAATCTAGACCGTCGGATCAAACTAATGGCTATTAGTTTGTAAAAACTAATGGCCATTATTTTGGACAGTAAAACTCCTTTTTTATCGATCGAGCTCCACCGACACCGACACGAATGGAAATGGTTTTGTCACTCGCTGGATATATAATACGCTCTTTGACTCTTGAGCTGTTGACCATTGGTCCCTCGACAGCTACTAGCACATATATATGCCAAAAAAGATGAGTTTTTTTTTTCTGGACAAGTACCCAGGCGCGACAAATTGCACTTCTGAAAATAGTATGAACGAACGAACGAACGAATTGCCTGGTGGACGTACCCGAGGATGCAATTCATACGCTTGTTTGGTTTGGTAGCCTGTCCACTAATCGACGCCCGGGTCCATGCATCGGGTGCAACTACCGCTCCCTGGCACCGTTGCAAAGATGATAAGCCCCTGACACATAAGGCACAAAACATTTTTTGGGGCTTACAGACGCTAGCTAGTTTTTTTTTTCTTTTGAGAGACTCGGAACATTGCCGGCATTTATAAATATATATAAGGAGAAGCAGAGTTTTTGAGCGCTAGAGGCGCTCTTACAACGAGCACGATCTAGGAGCATGAGCTAGATCGGCATTTGAAAGCAAAAGGATTACTCGCTAGTGATTTGGGCAACGAAGGAAGAGATGATCCTGGGGGTGGTCTTTTCATCGCAAGAAGAATTGAGAGAAGGAAAATTTGTATCGCCCGGCAAACTATTTCGTGGACATGAACCAATGGCTTGATCGATCATCAACTGGTAGTCTGGTACAGTACAACATCTCCACAGCCAACAACATCATGCATGGTTCGTGTCTCTCCCTGTCTATAACCAACTGCACCTAAAGCCGGGCGACACATGAGCTCGAATGTTGCAAGGTCGCGCGTGCTGGAAGGTAAACGACGGCGTCGTTTTCCAGCTCGCGATCGATCTCTCCCCACGAGTTAGCTGCGGGATTTGCGCGCCATTTCTCGATGTGGCAGCCGTCGGCCGTGGGATTCCATCGTGTGGACCGAATCGAGGAGAGGAGTCCAGGAGACAGCGAGATCCGCCGAGTTAAGGCCCAGGGGGGCTCTTGTGGCCCAAGACGGTACACATGGTTGTCCACACACCGAATTCATGTCTGCAATTTTCTCGTCTGCTTGTCACCAACAGAGCCAAAAAAAAAAAGGTTTATTGACTTTCTAGGTGCCGCAACAGAAAGAGAACCAGAAAGTTATCCAGAATTTATGCAGCACATCTGTTACCGTCATTCAGTAATATACGACGAGTAGTTTCTATTTCTGTAAGCAACCTCTTGCAGTAGTACATAGTAGGCGACTAACAACACATGTCATGCTTTTCATTAAGAGAGAAGTAATAGCGAGTATACACCCAAAATCAACATCTTACAGTCTATCAAGTATCAGGACATATTGTAGTAGTTACTGGGGTGATTGTGCATTCTTGTCCATTTCATCCACTGAAAGATAGGACCCTCTTGCACGATGCAACTTTAGCCAGCTTGGGTGTTTTCACCTTTCAGAAAGAATTGCTTAATATGTCAAGCGTGCAAGCTAGTACCTGTTGTTGCTGCCTTCTTTTCTTGCGGGTTCTTGCTACATATTGTTGCCAAACACGGTCTTGAAAAAAAAAGAAACATACTGTTGACCAACATTTCATTGCCTTGCTAGACACCCCAAAACCAGCAGTTTTGGCTTGTACCCGGTTAATATAACAGTTAAAATAAATATTTCTTCACAAATAAAAAGTGAATATAAATCTTTGCAACTTTGCAGCATGGCCTTAATTAATCATGCGAACTAGCTAGGGCCTAATTCGGGACGGTTAGGTACTGCTACTAGATTAGTTGCACGGTTGTGGTCAAGGGCGTACGGTGTATCTTTGATTTCCTGCCTCCTGTCGCCCCACTTAGATAATATGATTGTATGTATATGGTCCATGCATCCACATCTGCATCATTTGCAGTACGTACGTACTCTCGATTGCGTCCAAATATTTCTCCATTTATTTTTCCCATAAATGAAAACAAGTACTTGATCAATAAACACGAATTTGAATGCCTGCCCACCGTTTTCCTGCTTTTGGTCTGGCCGGCCAAGAAGCAATTCTATGCAAATAGGACATCAATAGTTTTGTTAATTTGATACCGTATAATTCGTGAGTACTGATACAAAGTGTATAGGTTAATTTTACTATTATCTGTTTGTTAATTTCTACTAGATTGTTGGACTTTCAAACTAACTTGTATTTGGTGGGTGCACCTTGCATTGATCCATGGGAGTTTTGTGGGACAAGGAAATATTAATGATGACAAAACAAAATGAACAGGAACCTAAATCACACGTATATGCATGGAGGAATAGTACTGAAATGGACGCAGAAATTGGACTTGTTGGGAGAGTCACAATTGTACATTGTATTACATACATACAACTATTATCTATAGGAAGAAAAAGGCATCCAATACCTGGAAATTTTCATCATAAGTACGTCCAAAGTTAGTTAAACGACGACCAGGTACAAAGCCCTACGTAACTGTTAGAGTCAGGATTGAACTAGCTGAAAATTCATTCCTCCAACCCTAGATGGGTGGGTATATATATCCAACACACATGGGCCTCTGTATGGGCCAAACACACTCCAACAGTATGGGCCAAACACACTCCAACACCCCCCCGCAGTCTGAACTAACCGTCGCAGCGGAGTTCAAGACTGGACACAAGAAAGAAGAACTCACACCCCCCCCC
>LAPY01000026.1:174957-190459 GCA_000970635.1 Eragrostis tef
GATACTGCAGTTTTTTTTTTTGCAAAATTCGGCTCCTTGTAAATTAATGTTTATTTGCATATTGCGCGCCCAAAAAGTTCAGCTACATTGCTTGTTGCCAAGTTCGTGGTGTGGCTACAATTGCTTCCAAAGTTAGTTCTTGCTTCATAATTTTGTACTATAAGACAACAGTTGGTTCAGAAGAATTAGTTGTTTGGTTTGGCATGTTGCATCCAAGTTGCATTGTTCAGAAGAGTCAGTTGTTTGGTTTGGCTTGCTGCTTCCAAGTTGCCTAAAAACTCTGATCTCAGATATTTGCATAAATTTGAAAGGAGACCTGCTATAGGTCCTGACTCAGCATTCCGGCCGTTTTACGACTAGGCATAACACAAAACGGAGTTTGGTGCAAACAATGTGATGGTAGGGAAGGAGTAACGAAGATCACACGTCACGCAGGCTGGTTTGCCGTGCGGTCGTAACTGTCGGACTTACAGCATTTCTCATTCGAAAGGTGTACTTCGGTTCCCAAAATATGTGATATTTCTGAATGAAGCGCTACCATCGGGGGATGTTACTTTCCTACAACCTACCATCGGAGAAAAATAAGATACCCCAAGCACTGTTAACAAAGGTAGTTTCCACATACGCGCAGGACAAGATCACTAAAACGTAGTATAAACCGTAACAGGTGCCATTACATACATCATAGGTACACCACCAACCTACACACAGAGTCATTTGCCAACCTGGCGCGGCGTCGCGCTCTCCTGCTTGTCTAGTTTGTTCAGAGGAATTGTAGAAATACCAGTTCAAGAAGCACTGGGATAAGTACAGTAGCGTGGACGCTCGGCTCAAGGCTCAGCCTAGCGGGGGAGTCATGAGGAAGAGGATGATGAACGCAACTGCGGTGGTGAAGCCGGCCGCCGACAGGTCCAGCACGGCCGCTGTCTTGTACCTGCTGCACGCTTGGTGCCCCAGCTGAGAGTGAGTAGCACATTGACGTATGTCCTTGTCGAAGTACACCTGCGCCGCCAGGGCGCACGCGCCGCCCCCTAAGGTCACACACGAACAAGCCTGCAAATAAATCAACCGATCACCAACGTCGGAAGACAAAGATTTGGAAGACTTGAATTTACAATGGGCAAGGTACGCACGAACTCGCCGATGATGATTGCATAGGAACCGTAACGGTCTGGCAGAGCAGCGTGGCCGAGGATCACCCGGGCATCCTGGTACAGCCTGGCGATACTCCAGCACAGCTGAACGGACAGGGCAAACTGCAGCAACCTGCAGAACATAACGTAAATGAAATCTGAAACAAACAAACAAGGAGAAAAGAAAGTACTAATCCACATTTATAATGACCGAAACAAAGGAAAGGATTTTATATTTACTTGAATGGTGTTAAGTAATCCTTGTCAGAGGCCGTAACCAGGAAGAAGAGAGACGCGCTGCAGAGCACGACAACAGCCGCTCTAAACGCCAGAAGAGCAGTCGCCACTGATGTCCTGAGCCATGTATATACACAGAAAGCTTTTGTCATATGCTCCGTATTTGGATTTCATGTTACAACAGAAAGCAGCTTTGCCATTGTGCTCGAATATTGTACAATAAACAAATTAGAAGTGCTAGGAGTACCTCATTTTGGGTGATGGCCTTCCCCGCTGGATGACACTGTATACAGGGCAACAATCGCAGAAGTTAAATTTACATAAGTATTTATGCATGTACATACTCGTTAGCCAGACATAACTGATCTTGTTAATCAACCAAGATAAAACATTTCAGCGTGTTGTATAAAATATCTGATTATCGAGATGCATGTTTTTATCCTAAACAGATCTCGTGAGTCAAGGTAAAACTATTCGGAGTGTTGTTTTGTCTTGGCTTGTGAAAACGACAAAACGAATTCTCTGATTCAATAACTCATACAATAAATCGCATAAGTTAAGCTGATCTCGTATATTAGAAGTAAAAAATTATGGTCCGGTTCTTGCAACTGGCAACAAAACTACTTCATGCATTGAAAATTCTTTCCCCTCGATTCCTTTGGATGGGCCAAAATGTTGGCCTAAACCAATGGATGGGCCAATAACTTGAACTACATTTCCGGCCCGTCCATGTGAACTGGATATAAATTAGGCAGCCTGCTAGGTTCGATAATTTCCCGAGTCTAAAAAGAAAGTTCGATAATTTTTCCAAGATAAAGCAAACTCCCGTTTTGAGTTGTTGAATCAACAAAAAACAGACAGGATCGGAGCTGGACGTTAGTAGAGAGAGAGAGAGGGAGAGTGAGTGTGTTCATGGAGTAATACAATATTACCTGCAGTACGCGTGTGTCTGCTTCTTCAGAAGACGTGGAGGGAAGCAATGTCACCTTTACGGACCTGCAGATCGAAAACACTCGTGTCATTAAGGTACTGCATTAGCATCTCTCATGGACGCACCACAATATATTGAAACCTATCAATTAGCAGCAGGAGAGATCCTACACGAACAATCGAACCGCAGATATATATTTTCCAGAACCCAGAGAGCGAATCAATAAGCAGCAACTCGCAGATAATTACACCAACAAGCTGGAAAATATGAATCCACCGCAAATTAGGAGTGAAATCATCATGCGGCCGAAGAACACAGCGAATCGATCCAGTAAGCAGCAGTGGATTAGTGACGGGCCGGCGAGAGCAGAAAGTAAGATGCGAAAAGAAGAAGAGCTGATCACAGTCACAGCAGCAGATGGGCGGTAATCGAGCCCCGCCTGTAGAAGAAAACGGAGTTGAAAAGCATTGGGAGTACTCGAACTCGACGATGAAAAAGGGGATGAAAATCTGGCACTGAAACCCACGCGCGAACACGGAGGCCGCAGCGGCAGTAGTGCAGCATGACCGATTATTTAGAAATCCCAAGACCGGCTGACGCAGGCAGGCAGTCAAGAACTAGTAAGAACAAAAGCTGCCTTCCAGATGAACTGGTGTCGTCGTAACTTATAACTAGCACGAGCACCACAACGACGAAAGCAGCTGACACGTACACTGATCGGCGCTCTACGGAAAGAAACTAGTATTACTACCACCAATCCATCCTCGCACGAGACCGAACGGAAGGAAAGGAACAAACAGCACGAAACCGAACCGAACCGATCCCCGCGCCACGCCTCCGCGCAAAACCACCAAATATGATCAGTCTCGCGCGGTTGACGGGAACGGGGAAGCGAGAGGGGAAGGCCGGGAGCGAAATCGAACCTCGGCAGGAGCAAGAGGAGATCGAGCTAACACCGGCGGCGCGCGGGGACGGGGAGCCGGAGCGGAGTGACTCGTTGCTGTAACAGCCAGAATCCGCGAGCAACAAGAAACCCAAAAGAGCGAAGCGATCGAGGGGACGGGTGGGTGTGGGGTGGAGAGAGAAGCGGGGGCGTGGCGAGGCTCACAGTTGTTAGCTCTCACACACGCACCAGCAGTAGTGGGGCATGCCCCTACTACTAGTAGTATCTGAGTCTGAGATCAAAGGAGTAAAAGTGTCTCATCTCATCAGCCAGAGAATGAGAGAGAGAGAGAGAGAGGTTCATGAAGGATCAGCAATCACCTGCGTTCGCTTCTTCAGAGAGAGTTGTTCATGGGGAAACAATGTGCAAAGGGATAGGGTCACCTTTATACGTGAATAAGTGATCTACAGAGAGTTACATGTTCCATCATTTCTTATAAAACACCCTTATGCTATTATTCACATTAACAATATTCACTAATATGTAGTAGATTTGTGTATCATGTAGACAGCTTCAAATTACGGAAAATGGTAGTTGAAGGCCACAAACAACATTGTTGTGGACTGGTAACTGCCATAGCTTAATTAGCTGGTTATTAGTGGCAACGCTAAAATGGACCAAACATAGGAGATTCTTAAAGTGCGTATTGCTCATTTATGGATCATGATCAAGAATCAGCAGCACTTGATGTTTGAACAAGATATATAGTAATACTAGCTTTTTCTTAATTGAGACACTTGCAAGGGTCAAGATAACTTTTTCTTAAATGAGAGACTTCCAGGTTAAGGGACCGTTTTTGTGACATACTCCTATACTATAAGTAACGAAAATAATCTCTCCTTCTCATAAGGCAGTTGAGGCACAGAAGGAAGGTCACACGAACTTCCCAGCCGAGCAGTCACTATCTGTTTTTGCGCCTCTTGGAGATTCGCGTTGTGTTCACACCTGGTAAGCTAGGAATGTACTAGTTGTTACAGTCACGCGTTGTGTTAACCTCTCCTCCTCTCAGCTTCATTGATTCTGCAGTAATTACAACTTTGTAGAGCCAATTTTCTATGGTTCACACATATTTAATCAGAAAAAATAGGTTTTGACCAAAACTATCAGTTAAATCTTCAATATGATACTTCTTCAACAATATGACCAAACGAGGGATAATGATTCTGATGCCAATATTTGGTGCTAAACACGTTTTTGGTGGGTCAAAAAAGAACACATGCTTGGCTGGGATCCATATAAAATCAAAGTTCATCTGATGCGCTGATTACATAGCCATACAGGCAATAACGTCTAGATGGAACTGCCGATAGCTGGATCACTGCGACTGCGGGCAGGCCGGCGCCCTCCGGTGCTCTGATGGGCGCATCCTCTGTCGAACAGTGACCGTCAATGGAAGGAAACGAGGCACCCTCGGTTCAGGCCATGGCGCCGAGCCACGCGGTCACTGTGCCAGACTTAGCAGGATTTGCTTCTGCCGGTTCTTATAAGGATCAAAAGCACTGAAATTTCGTCCCGTGGGAATACATGGTACAATGCAATACTAAGGATCACGCAGCATCAGCTCTCACTAATGATTCTGTGTGTTTTGTACGTGCATGGTGCTGCAAGCTTCATGTTACTATGTGACTCTGTGTCCACCAGACCACCACCGGCAACGCGCCGCCAAGCTTTCAGTTTCTGCCACGATAACTGCATGTCTGGCATTGTCTGCTCTCTGCTGCCTCGGTGAGTCCATGGCGCCGTCAAGCTTTTTTTCTGTGGCTCTGTGTACACCACCGGCAAGGCGCCGCCAAACTTTCAGTTTCTGTGATCTGCCGCTGCCTCCGTGAGTCCATGGATTCCACGGACACATGCGCACCGGAGCCAATCGGCCACCAGCAGACGCTCGGACGCCTCGTGGCGGCGCTTAAATGATTGCGTTTTGCAGCTGCTGGTAGTTTCTGCGAACACAATCTCGGCGGCGTCCCACTTTCAGAGATCCTTTCCGTGGCCGGAGGAGGCGAGGCGGCAGGGGATTCGTACTCCGACGACCAGGCCAGCGGCGATGAACGGTGCTTCCCGTCGCAAATCCCGGCCGCTAAGTCAGAGCAAACACCGTATTTAGGCCTAGTTCTCTGATGGCGCGCGTGCAGCGTCGACTTCGGACCTCGCCGCTCGCCGGACAGCCCTGCGGCGGCCGGAGGAGGCGGACGTGAGCGGGCGCCGGGCAGCAGGGGGAGGTCGCTGTTTCAAATAGCGACCACCCTGGACTGGACTACCAGCAATATTAGGCCGTCCAACAGGGATCACCTGTGTTTTCGTCTCTTGGAGATTCGCGTTGTGTTCACACCTAAGGAATGTAGTTGTTACAGAGTCGCGGGTTGTGTTAACCTCTCCTTCTATCAGCTTCATTACCATCTGTTACAACTTTGTAGAGCCAATTTTCTATTGTTCACACATATTTGATCAGAAAAAATAGGTTTTGGCCAAAACTAGCTATCTGTTAAATCTTCAATATATATGATACTTCCTCAACAATATGACCAAACGAGGGATAATGATTCTGATGCCAATATTTGGTGCTAAAAACATTTTTTTGTGGGTCAAAAAAGAACACATGTTTGGAAATCAATTTTTATCTCATGCGCTGATTACATAGCCATACAGGCAATAACGTTTAAGGACACAAATTTGTGAGATGCTAAACGGCAAAGACAAAAAGTAGGTCACAGAAACAAATAACGTCAAATGATGGCACACCAATACCAGAGGCCCTAACTTTCTTCTCAACAACCCCTAGAGAGCGCCTTCACATCCTCCTATTTGCTCTCTCCCTTTTTTTTTCCCTCCTGTTTTTGCGAAGTAATTGCCTTCACAACCACCTTGGGAACACGGCGAGGGTGCTCAACCAAGGGCCTCCACCAATAGCCATTCGTAGTCCCACGTACATATTTGCCTCAACGGTAGTCATCATGGATGACAGCCTGAAAGCCTCAGTTTAGCAATCCAGCTCACCAGATGGGTGCATTGGTCAAGAACCAAAGAACATCGTACTAGCCCTGTACAACAAAGCCCAAAGGAAAAATCATCTGGTCCACTAAGCACGACCGATAAGATCACAAAACAATATAAGGATGACCAGCTAATATGTTAATTTGTATGGGAGATTGGACTTAAAACAGGGCAATATAATTGGTGAATACACCACTATAATTCATGGGGCACTAAAACGTTACATCATTTTGGATTGCAAAAACCGAGACGAAGTTCAAGTTTTTCACATAGGTACTGCTACAAAACGGCTGATAATCTTGCTGGCAAGGCTGGCCACATGATCAAATATGCAAACTCTGTGGACATGCCGATGAAACACTCACTTATACAGCAATTACCCACAATATTTGGGGATGATATTCAAAAAATCATTGGACTACGGAAATTTATCGACCACTCTATAATTAGGCCATGCTCCTTTCCTATGTTGTGACGCTGCCATCTCTTAGTGTGTGTGTGTGTGAGAGAGAGAGAGAAAGAGAGAGAGCTCGGCCGTGCAAGTAAGACGACATGGGTCACTGTTCGCTTTTATATTAGAGCACTTTTACGGTAGACTCTGATATCGCAAGGTATCATGAATAAAATCTGATCGTCCAGTAATATTTTCTAGTTTATGTAACTTTTTCAGTAATATCTATATGATATTGGACCATGATACCGGTGAAAATTAAAACATGTATCATAATGAAGATCTGAATTATTCAATAGAGAAAATGAACAGTATGCATTCCTTTTTTTGTTATAAAAATTCTCTTTTGTTAACACCATTTGATGCATTTTTGCGGGGACCACTATGGCTGGCAAAAGCAAAGCTTGCACCGTTAATTGTTCCAGAACTAATATTGCTGCGTTAATTCTTCATCTAACGCTGATTATATAGCGAAGTCCACTCTCATATAGATTAAGTAGCACACATGAATATGTAGTTTTTTTGCCAGGATAATAGTATCTAGATTAAGTGCCAATAAATCAAAGAACGGCCAACTCAAATCTGTCCGTCTAGTAATATTTTTCTAGTTTATGTAACTTTTCCAGTAATATCTATGGGATATTGAACCATGATACAGGTGGAAAAACATGTATCATAATAAAGATCCAAATTGTTGGATGGAGAGAGTGAACGGTTCCCATTCATTAATTTGTGTTTGTTGTAAAAATTCTTTTTTTTTAACACCGTTTTGAAGCGTTTTTGCAGAGACCACTATGGGCTGGCAAAAGCAAAGCTTGCACCGTTAATTGTTCCAGAACTAATCTACTGCGCCAATTCTTCATCTATCGCTGAATATATAGCTGGTGTGGGCACTAGCACCCCTGCCCTTGAAATCCACTCTCATATAGATTAAGTAGCACACCTGAACATTTAGTTTTTTTTGCCAGGATAATAGTATGTAGATTAAGTGCCAATAAATCAAAGAACGACCAACTCAAATCACAAAATCAAAGGTTTATCGAGATTGTTTTTATTCCTTTCATATATATCGGTGCACACGTCCATGATGAACACAATATTATTAGTAATGCATACATGCAACTAACGTTTGCCAAAATTTTCGATGGTGTTGTTAATTGGCGACATATGCGAATGCAGAGCCCCAACATCTGATGTTAGCAGTGGCGGATGGCAGTTGTGGCCGTCGCATCTTGGGCAGTGTTGCCTGCACTCATACCGAGATTCAAAGCACGGCTCGGGCTGTACATCGAGACAACAGTAGCACTTATTATCATGGCACCTACGTCCAACCCTCTTCACACAAAGTATACTAACAACCTCACTATTGTTACTGCCATTCTCTTTCAGCACCTTTGTTAAACTGTAATCATTTGCCATAGTGAAGTCTTTTATTGTACTTTCATCCTCCCCTAGTTGTCGGCTTCCTCTTACACCTGCATCAATTTCTAGGGTTACATAACTGTGGCTAGTACAATAGAGCACAACGAAGTTTCTAAGTGCACAAATGAGATACTATTTATGACTTTGTTGTGAAAGCAATGGTATTCTCAACCTAAGAACAAGCAATGGTACGCACTCAATCTGAAACTCTGGTTGATTTAGCCGATAACTTTTTCTTATATGTTGATTTCAAATTGGATAGTGTTCATGCATTATTAATTCCTCTCCCTCGGTATGTATCTTATTCTTCCTTCGACTATCTTAACGTCTCCATGTCATCTCCTCCGAGCCCACCTCCCTTACTACGCTAGCTAAACACCTCCTCCACTACACTAACCGCTCGTTTTTTCTATTTGCCGACTACCAACCATATGCGTACCGGCACGCCACTACACCCCGCCAGTTGTGCCACCTATCAGGCATCTCACGGCGTACAGAACACACCAGCCCTGAAAACTCTCTCCCCTAAACTTCAGTAGAAGAACCTGAAATCATCCGTGATTTCAGTCACTTGTGGCATCTAAAACTTGTGTAGTTACGTTCACATATTTTTTTGCAAGAGGGTGTGTAGTTCATGTATATGGATCACTAAAAAATTAAACTACTCATATGTTGTAGTGGAACATACCGCGTGCAGAGGCCAGACAGCATGCCATGCCAGGAGCATGATAAACACGATCCATGTCACAGTCATCTGGCTGGCGTTCCCCATTTGACTCACGAATGAAGATGTATTGCAAACCCAGGTGAGGGAGGCTTTATATAGATCAGCAAGCACATGATGCACCACCACCGCCCGATATAAAAATGGAAAAATGTAAATGCTGGAGACATTTGGTACACACGAGATGTATGGACTATATTTAAGCATATTTGGACGTTATAGCATTTTTAGTTGTTTGACGCACCCACCACCGCTGATGAAAAAAATGGGAAAAAGTAAATGCGGGAGATATGTAGTACCCACGATATGTATGGATTATATCTAGGCAAGATGTTATAGCATTTATAGTTTTTTGACACCAAATCTTAAAGATACTGCAATTATTTTGCACGACTTTATGTTGTGGATTAAAATTGTGAAAGAATTCAAGTAAAGTTTTTTAAGTTAGCTACTCCCTCCATCCTTATTATAGGACATTTTGGAGTTTGAAATCTTTTCCTAAATATAAGACGTCCTGCAGATAAGACAAACTATGAGATTGGTGAGAGGGTTGGTTGAGGGATGGATTGAGATAAAAACAAAGAGTATGATAGTCTTTTAACACCTTAGACTATTTTTATGTTTGAATGCTACAAATCCTTATATTTGGAGACGGACGGAATACTTAACAGACCACTTAACTTCTCAGCTGTACTGTTTCGTTTTTGCACTCTTAGTTCCTTTCCAGTTCTTCCCCTCCGTGGATGAACCGTATGCTTTCACAGATTTCAAATGCACAAGTTAATTTTTTTGAATTGGTAATGTAAATTCATGCTATGAACTGCAAGTAAATCTAATTTATATATACACCTTTCCTCTTTTACTCTGTATTTTATTAGCTTATTATGCATAAAAGCTGGCGTAAAGTCGTAGAAGAGCATTGTGTCAATTGCGGTCAAGAGAATCTAGAGTCTAGACACCACTCCTACAACGCTATTTATCTAAAAGAAATGTTGGTGACTAAATGCATATATAATCGGCACAGTTGAACATCAAAACACGTTTGTTGCTTGCTTGTATGTTTCATTGGTGCACCGGAACCTCTTGCGTGATCACACGCTCTACACAAATTATTTGGCAATGCAAGAAAACTCGAAACTATCAAGCCAGCGCGCGTCTGTATGTTGCTCTTGGAGGCCGATGACAACGTTGAGCGCACCCAAACCTTTCACGAGAGAGGCGGCGGTAACGATCGGCAGGTGGGGTGGCAGCACTGTTTGTTGCACTCGTTCAGAGTTCTGTAGCACAGATGAGCTGGCAGAATCATACAGCAGTAGCATTCGCCCCAAGACGGCCCGCAATCTACATCTTGCCTACAAAATGTCAATTTACTCTGAGTGTTATTTGGACCGCTCTCCTTCAGCTCGTCTGGCAAAGGATAACCAATCGGAACGGCGGAGTTGGGTTCTTCCGCCCGTAGAAATCGACGGCCCTTCTCATCTGCGTGCATTAGATTTCCACATTCACGTCAATAAACAACAGTACAAGAAGCCATGTATACATGCATGCCTGCCTATATACGACCGAAACGAATGCCGACATCTACATTCATACATGAAAATTGAACAGAACAATATGGACTCGATCATACGGTGTGCTGATGCAAGGAAACATCCAAAGAGCACGAGGATAAAGATCACCGGCACATTCTTCTGGTTGGCGACCCCCATTGATGCGCGCACGGCAGAAGATTGATTAAGAAGAGAAGACGACAACGAGCTCACCCTCCTCCGGTTGTCATATATGGTATATATTGATCAGCGAGGTATGTGGGGAATACGTGTCCCTCTTATACTGGAAATGAAATTAGAAAGAAATTAAATGCCCGCAATACCAGTGTTATATATGGAGCGTTACGTACGCTTCTCCTGAATTGAGTATGTATATTTGGCAGTTATTTAAAAACATGCAGGAAACGCATAGTAGGAGTACGTACAGAAATAATTAATTGCCTACTGAAGGAACCGGCAGATATGGATTCCCCAAGAATATAATCGCCTTAGCATGTTATTAATTTTCCTTATATAACCCCTACAACTCGTTGAACGTTCTTCATAGTCCTTCTATGTTGTGGATTAAAATTGTGTAATTCAACCGGAGACGAGAGTGGGAAATATGTTGCACATGCGGCTAATGCCAGCTTCAAGCAATCTCGACACGTACGTAATCGAGAAGACGTGCAAACGCAAGCGGGGTTTGCACTTTTCCACGTTCAACAACGTAATAATAACGCCCGCGCGCGCCTTGACGAGATCCAAGCCTCGCTCCCTCCCTCTCCTACGATCGCTCGCGCGGCCGGGCCCCTAGCTCGATCCATCCATCATCCGCTGCACCGCCGAGCATGGCGTCATCGTCGCCGGACCACCTCTTCGGCCTGCGCAACAGCTTCTACATCGGCGCGTACCAGGCCGCCATCACCAGCAGCCAGTCCGTCCCCGCGAGCGCCCTCTCCCCCGACGAGATCGTCGACCGCGACGCCATCCTCTACCGCTCCTACCTCGCCATCGGCTCCCACCAGGTACTGTACACGATCGACTTCCTCGATCGTTGCCGGCGCGCGCGTGACTCGTACTTCTCTGACACGTTGTTGACTCGTTTCGTGCCTGCCTGCTTGCACAGTTGGTGATCGACGAGATCGGGCCGAGTGCCGCCACGCCGCTCCAGGCCGTCAAGCTCCTTGCCGTGTACCTCTCCGGCGACGCTGGGAACAAGGTCTGCATGCACCCATTTCCGGCGGCATTAAGGTTTCCTGAAAGAAAATGCAAGATCGGCGCATCGCTCATTTCTCGCATTGACTTTTGTACATGCTTTCGTTGTGCAAGGAATCGGTCGTCTCCAAACTTCATGAGCTCTTGGGAGATCCCGCGGTCGGGAGCAACCCCATTCTCCGGTTGATGGCAGGCACCATCTTCATGCACGAGCGCGACTACGCCGAGGCTCTGAAGAACACCAACTCTGGTGGGAACATGGAACTGTAAGCTTCAGTTGTTGCATCCACCAAATCCTCTGTTCCTTTGTCATTCGGACGCGGTGGCTGTGCTGGATACTAATGTTTTTAAATGCAATTACGCACTAAGCACTTGTCCTTCAATCTGATGGGTGCAGGCTTGCGCTGAATGTTCAGATATACTTGCAAATGCATAGGGCTGATCACGCAGAGAAGCAGCTCAGGGTCATGCAGCAGCTGGATGAAGAACACACACTGACACAGCTCGCTAACGCATGGGTAGACCTTGTCATGGTAGGCACACGCATTATACCTGTAGGGAATTTCTGATTTGGAGATATTACTACCTTGAGAAGAAATGACATGAGAGAAATTTTCTGATAAGTTTTTGCCATCAGTTTCAGACTTTCAGTTCAGCCACCTTATTTCCTGAAGAAAATTTCAGACGTGCGTTACATGACTTGTCATGATTTTCAGGGTGGCTCCAAGATCCAAGAAGCACACCTCATCTTCCAAGACTTGTCGGAGAAGTACCCAACGACCTGCATGATTCTTAACGGGAAAGCCCTGTGTTCGATGCACATGGGTCACTTTGAGGAAGCAGAGGCTTTGCTGCTGGACTCACTGAACAAGGTCAGCTCTGAAGATTGTGAGCTTCCATAGCAGAATTCTCGATCTTTCAAGCTAACTGACAGAACTGGACGCCCTGCTCGCTGTTCAGGATGCCAAGGATGCTGAAACTCTTGCTAACCTCATGGTGTGCAGTCTCAATTTGGGGAAACCTGCAACGCGCTACCTCAAGTAAGTGAAGCCTGTAGTCTTTTCTGGGAATTTTTGTTCTGATGTATTAGTCTCTTTTTGTTATTACTTGAGATGGTTTTATCGGAATTAATCCAAGTCTGCTTGTGTTTGCAGCCAATTAAAGTTAACACATCCTGACCATATGCTGGTGAAGCGAATGTCCTCTGCCGAAGACATCTTCGACAGAGCGTGTCAAGCGATGGCATGAATTTTGCTGCCGGATACTTTTTTTTTTGTTTCAAATTTTTTTGTTGTTGTTGCTGTATCTGTTACTTTGCTCCGGATGGGCCAGAGTAGCATTTATGTTTTCTTAGAAATAACTTAACTAATGCTAAGAATAACTTAACGAATGCTAAGATATGTTTAGTTGCATTTCAATAAAAAAACTCCATCCTATTTATAAACTGGTACGATGTTGATTACGATGTACAAAGCCATCTTCCAACACATTGATGTTAATTGTACGCCACGATTTGCTTTTGTTGAGGCTTCTGTGTTGTTTAAGAAACCAAATACGCTGATTCGAAAGAATATACTAGCTCAAAAAGGTTGGCAATCTTGTTTGCTTCTCCATGTAAAAGGATAACTTTTGACAAAAAGAATTGGTTGAGAGAAACTCAGTGCACTCCTGACCAAACACATGATGACATGATGTTTAGATACGACAGCAATTTGTGCTTCGATCCCCCTCTCATCTGAAAGTGAGACTAGACGAAAAGGACCGTGATTAATTTAATCTGCCAGATCTAGGTCTTCAGAGAAGCGCCACAAATCTGTGTCAACACAACCAGCAACCATCACTTAAAATTGGGAATTATAATACAACAAAACAATGACTCACTGTCAGAAACTCGAGAATCAAACAGGGCGAGACGAAAGTGTCCAACACATATTCCATCGTCGCAAGGTTCCGATCCAAAGGATCGATGAGCCGCGCACGACTTTCGTACGGCAGCGCCGCCAGATCTTGTCGAGAAGCGTTTCGGTGTCGCTCCTCCGCGGCTGCGTTGCGTGGCCGCTGCCGCCGGATTCCGAGCCGTCGTCTGACTCCAACCGTTTCCAAACTCGACTGAATAAACACAAGTATCTCGCCACAGTCACAATCATGTGGGACCCTAAGCTTTACGGTCCCACGGGCAGCGTGACAGCGATAACTATGTTCCTGTCTTGGGAATTTGTAAATTTGTATCGTTACTAAACCCATCGAGTCGGGCACCACCACTTCGTCCCCTCTGCTTGTGTCAGTTGCTAGTAGTAGCGGCAGCGCCGGGAGTGCAGCGGAGTGGCCGAGGCGATGGCTCCTCCGAGGGACCCCAAGGATGGCGTCGGCGGCGCCGGAGGTGGAGTGGTGGATCCGGAGGGCGACATCGAGGCCCCGCTCCTCTCCTCCAGCTCGTCGTTCTACCGTGACGCCGTGTACGGGGACGACGACGGCGAGGGCGACGAGGAGCAGCGCCGGCGGCGATTCCTCCTTAGCCGCCGCCGTGGGCGCCGACGTCTGCCCCATCGAGAGCCTCGACTACGAGTACCGTCCCCACCCCTCAATTCGACGCGATTCGCTTGCTTCCTCTTGGCCTTGACTCGATCGATGCGTCATGCGTGCAGGCTCATCGAGAACGACGTGTTCAAGCAGGACTGGAGGGCGCGGAATCCAGGCCACATCCTGCGCTACGTGGCGCTCAAGTGGGCCCTCTGCTTCCTCGTCGGGGCGCTCGCCGCCGCCATTCGTCGTCACTTCCAACCTTATGCTTGACGGCAAGTAAGCAGCATCAGCATCGAGGTTTTCTGACGCCGAGTCAATTCGAATTCAGGGAGTTTATGTTGACTGATAAATTAATTTCGTCAGACACGGGTCGGCGTTTGCGGTGTTCCTGGCTTCTAATTTTCTGCTCACCTTGGTAGCCGCGGTGCTGACCGTGTTTGTGGCGCCAGCGGCTGCTGGATCAGGCATTCCGGAGGTGAAAGCCTACTTGAATGGTGTTGACGCCCCCAACATATTCTCTCTGAAAACTCTGATAGTGAAGGTACTAGAGTCCCTATCTCTTTCAGCCATGCCCCTTATTTTGACATCATGTATTAATGACAGCTAAGACTTGGCTCGGTGCTTAGTACAATGAACTAGCTGATTGATTTATCGTCTTATCGGTCTCTCATTCCAGAGGCTTAGCAGGGACATCTCTACCTGCTTGTAAAGGCACTTACCTGGATTCTGCTGTAGTTCTGTTTCTGTTATTCTTAATTGTGCTGTTAAGTGAAATTGGAGATAATATTAATGGTGCCTTACATAGTTGGGGTGATGAACATGATCTGTTTGTTATGAGCTAGGAAATCTCAGCGTAGTGTTGAGATAGTTATTGAAGAATTGGAATTGTGCCTTGCTATGACAACCATGTCTTTTTATCATAAGAGAAGTATCTGATTTCTACCCTGAAACCTCAGTTTGATATGTAGGTTTGCAACTTCAAATGTACAAATTCGGAGCCAATCTTTGTTTAAAAAATTGAACGGTAAACTAAAGCTAAGTTTCAAATCTGGCAATTAGTGCTGAGTGTTGGAGTGTGTTTGGCCCATACAGAGGCCCATGTGTGTTGGATATATATATACCCACCCATCTAGGGTTGGAGGAATCAATTCGGCTAGTTCAATCCTAACTCTAACATGGTATCACAGCCACCTCTCTCTCTTGTCTCCCTCCCTCCCCAACCCTAACCCTAGCCGCCGCCGCCACCATGGCCGGCTGGCCGTCGTCGGGCTCACCTCCTCCCTCCTCTCCCTTCCCCCCTCTCCCTCTCTCCTTCGCTGCCGCTCTCGCGGCGGGCGCGCCGCGGGAGCCTCCGCCTTCGCTCGGCTGGGTGTGCCGCCGGGCTTCTCCTACACCGGCTT
>LAPY01000026.1:196706-216484 GCA_000970635.1 Eragrostis tef
GTTCGTGGCACAGTTGACTATGGCCTGAGTCTTCACCGGTCTCCTTCTGCTGAGCTGGTTGTCTAGACGGATGCCGACTGGGCTGGCTGTCCGGACACTCGGCGTTCCACCTCGGGCTACGCAGTCTTCCTCGGCGGCAACCTTGTCTCGTGGTCGTCCAAGCGACAGCCCGTGGTCTCCCGCTCCAGTGCCGAGGCGGAGTACCGGGCTGTGGCTAACGGCGTGGCTGAGGCGACCTGGCTTCGACAGCTCTTGGCGGAGCTCCACAGTCCACTCGCCAAGGCTACACTTGTCTACTGCGACAACGTCAGCGCGGTGTACCTCTCCACCAACCCGGTTCAGCACCAGCGGACGAAGCATGTAGAGATCGACCTCCACTTCGTTCGGGACTTCGTCGCCATTGGGCAAGTGCGGGTCCTCCACGTTCCCACTACCTCCCAGTTTGCGGACATCTTCACCAAGGGTCTCCCTCCTCGATCTTCTCGGAGTTTCGATCCAGTCTCAACGTATCCAGTGGCTAGTTGTGACTGCGGGGGGGTGTGAGTTCTTCTTTCTTGTGTCCAGTCTTGAACACCGCTGCGACGGTTAGTTCAGACTGCGGGGGGGTGTTGGAGTGTGTTTGGCCCATACAGAGGCCCATGTGTGTTGGATATATATATACCCACCCATCTAGGGTTGGAGGAATCAATTCGGCTAGTTCAATCCTAACTCTAACACTGAGGTCTGTAGCATTCAGAGTAGAGAAAATTCCTTATTTGTCCCTGTTCTATAAGTGCGTACCTAATTTGTCCCCGCTCAAATCAGGTTCCTGATATGTACCCAGACTTTAGATGTGTCCCTTATTTGTCCTTTTTGGACATATGTTTTTCTAAAGACATGTTATGGATGTGTGAAATTATCGGCTATCAAAATGCTATATTGTTACATGTTTACTTTTTGCATAATTCAGAAGAGCTTTGTTCACTCAAATTAAAAAAAAATAGGGCAAATAAGGGTAGTCAGGTAGTAGTTTTATTGAGTGTTCAGTTTAGGGGCAAATATGGTAGATCTGTCGTATACCTAACGGCAATAACTGTAAAAGGGCAACTAAGAGATGCTGCCTAAAATATGGGTATATGTTGGAATCATCCTTGCATGGCGACAAATAAAGGATGTGTTGCTAGAACGGGGACAAATACGGAATGTCCTCCACGTAAGTATTTTTAATACATTAGTAAGCTTTATTGTGATATGAGGATTCCTTATTGATTCGTCCGCTAATTTGGTGGAAATACGATGATGACGTAGAGAGCTGTTGTAGCTAGAAAATGTGGTGCTGAAAGTGTACACAGGTTGCTCATATGCCTTTCCTCTAAACTAGATTATGATCTGCTAACTCTATTTTGCTGATATGAACGCAGGGAATAGATCCTATGATTTATAAGTAGGTTTATACTTTTCATTGCAAGTACATCATTCGGTTGACTAGAACGGGTCTTGGTTTGTGAACTTTTTTAAACTTAGTGATGCTTGCTCTCCCGTTATCTGAATTTGTATTTTCTGGTTTTGTGCAGATTGTGGGTTGCATTGCTGCAGTATCATCATCACTGCACGTGGGAAAAGCTGGTCCATTGGTGCATATAGGTGCATGCATTGCATCAATACTTGGGCAAGGTGGGTCACGTAAATATCGCATGACATGTAAATGGTTAAGGTACTTCAAAAATGATAGGGATCGGAGGGATCTTGTTACTTGTGGTGCTGCTGCTGGTATTGCGGCTGCTTTTCGAGCACCTGTTGGTGGAGTTCTTTTTGCCCTGGAAACAGTATCCTCATGGTAAATTCTTTGAAAATGAATATTTTGACGACTTGAGTTCTTTATGTAATTATCCTTTTATATTAATATTGGAGCACAAATTATCAATAATAATAGTGAATGCTACAACCACGTTTGATCTTTGACTGAAATTGATTAAGAATGTTCCCCTGAAAAATATGATCAGGAATGATGCCTCCATAGTCTGAAAAGATTTAGATCCATAGTTTTTTACGAAAAAAACATTGTATATCTGATTACAAATTCTATGCTTGACTGAGCATAATCAACAGTTAAGAACCATTACCTTCATTACTTTGAATTTCCTAAAAAAGGTTAATTTGAAGTTTTTCTGTAAGTGTGAAATAAGGAGAGTACTTTGTATTTGTTGCTATAAGCTACCCGTTTCAAACAGAATTCATTCCTCTTACTTCACTACTCTGTACTTTTGGATTGAAACTAAAGATTGAACCATCACTCATCCTATCTGATCTGTTCTAGTGACTGAGTTGTTTTAAAAACATTGGTAGTATTGATGCACAGGCTAGATTGCACTAGAGGTGCCTCTTGTGCAATCCAATGGAATAAAACATTTAAAGCTTCTGCAAAATGGCACCCTTCATAGATGATGTTTTGTGAGGAAAGGAAAATACTCCCTATGATTTTTTACTGTCTTTTGGTTCAAAATTGAACTGACCAACGTTATCTTGAAAACCAGAGGGAGCACAGAAAAACTAAATCATCCTTTTCTTTTAATTGCAGGTGGAGGAGTGCCCTACTGTGGCGAGCCTTTTTCACCACAGCAATGGTTGCTGTTGTGCTTAGGGCATTGATAGACTTCTGCAAAAGTGGAAACTGTGGGTTATTTGGGAAAGGTGGGCTTATAATGTTTGATGTGACGGCAGATTACGTCACGTACCATTTGGTTGATTTACCCCCGGTAATCACTCTAGGGGTTCTTGGGGGAATACTAGGGAGTCTGTACAACTTTTTCCTGGGCAAGGTTCTCCGTCTTTACAACTTTATCAACGAGTATGTATTAATATTGCCTTAATTTTAAATTCTCCCCAGTTCTGTAGTTTGAATCGGGCACATTCCTTTTTTTAAGCTTTGAGATCCCTTGATGCATCACATTCCTATACTGTTGTCTTCCATCAAATTTTTTGAAACAGTAACTATAACTGAACACAAAATTACAACGTGCATCTACTGAACCACTTGACTTGTCAATGAGGCTCATAGCTCATAAATAAATTTGAACCCAAACAAGTTAAATATATTCTTGCCTAAAGTCTTTTATTTAATTTCAGGAAAGGAAAATTTTACAAACTGCTCCTGGCTGCAGCAGTCACCACTTGTACATCATGTTGTCTCTTTGGCGCTGACCCGACTGCCTACAGGAGCCTCGCTGGGGCTTTGCAGTATCTCACCTTCACCAGGCCTGACATCGCTTATGCCATCCAGCAGGTCTGTCTTCACATGCACGACCTCCGCGAGTCCCACCTGGCTGCTCTGAAGCGCCTCTTCCGCTATGTTCGTGGCACAGTTGACTATGGCCTGACTTTTCACCGGTCTCCTTCTGCTGAGCTGGTTGTCTAGACGGATGCCGACTGGGCTGGCTGTCCGGACACTCGGCGTTCCACCTCGGGCTACGCAGTCTTCCTCGGCGGCAACCTTGTCTCGTGGTCGTCCAAGCGACAGCCCGTGGTCTCCCGCTCCAGTGCCGAGGCGGAGTACCGGGCTGTGGCTAACGGCGTGGCTGAGGCGACCTGGCTTCGACAGCTCTTGGCGGAGCTCCACAGTCCACTCGCCAAGGCTACACTTGTCTACTGCGACAACGTCAGCGCGGTGTACCTCTCCACCAACCCGGTTCAGCACCAGCGGACGAAGCATGTAGAGATCGACCTCCACTTCGTTCGGGACTTCGTCGCCATTGGGCAAGTGCGGGTCCTCCACGTTCCCACTACCTCCCAGTTTGCGGACATCTTCACCAAGGGTCTCCCTCCTCGATCTTCTCGGAGTTTCGATCCAGTCTCAACGTATCCAGTGGCTAGTTGTGACTGCGGGGGGGTGTGAGTTCTTCTTTCTTGTGTCCAGTCTTGAACACCGCTGCGACGGTTAGTTCAGACTGCGGGGGGGTGTTGGAGTGTGTTTGGCCCATACAGAGGCCCATGTGTGTTGGATATATATATACCCACCCATCTAGGGTTGGAGGAATCAATTCGGCTAGTTCAATCCTAACTCTAACACTGAGGTCTGTAGCATTCAGAGTAGAGAAAATTCCTTATTTGTCCCTGTTCTATAAGTGCGTACCTAATTTGTCCCCGCTCAAATCAGGTTCCTGATATGTACCCAGACTTTAGATGTGTCCCTTATTTGTCCTTTTTGGACATATGTTTTTCTAAAGACATGTTATGGATGTGTGAAATTATCGGCTATCAAAATGCTATATTGTTACATGTTTACTTTTTGCATAATTCAGAAGAGCTTTGTTCACTCAAATTAAAAAAAAATAGGGCAAATAAGGGTAGTCAGGTAGTAGTTTTATTGAGTGTTCAGTTTAGGGGCAAATATGGTAGATCTGTCGTATACCTAACGGCAATAACTGTAAAAGGGCAACTAAGAGATGCTGCCTAAAATATGGGTATATGTTGGAATCATCCTTGCATGGCGACAAATAAAGGATGTGTTGCTAGAACGGGGACAAATACGGAATGTCCTCCACGTAAGTATTTTTAATACATTAGTAAGCTTTATTGTGATATGAGGATTCCTTATTGATTCGTCCGCTAATTTGGTGGAAATACGATGATGACGTAGAGAGCTGTTGTAGCTAGAAAATGTGGTGCTGAAAGTGTACACAGGTTGCTCATATGCCTTTCCTCTAAACTAGATTATGATCTGCTAACTCTATTTTGCTGATATGAACGCAGGGAATAGATCCTATGATTTATAAGTAGGTTTATACTTTTCATTGCAAGTACATCATTCGGTTGACTAGAACGGGTCTTGGTTTGTGAACTTTTTTAAACTTAGTGATGCTTGCTCTCCCGTTATCTGAATTTGTATTTTCTGGTTTTGTGCAGATTGTGGGTTGCATTGCTGCAGTATCATCATCACTGCACGTGGGAAAAGCTGGTCCATTGGTGCATATAGGTGCATGCATTGCATCAATACTTGGGCAAGGTGGGTCACGTAAATATCGCATGACATGTAAATGGTTAAGGTACTTCAAAAATGATAGGGATCGGAGGGATCTTGTTACTTGTGGTGCTGCTGCTGGTATTGCGGCTGCTTTTCGAGCACCTGTTGGTGGAGTTCTTTTTGCCCTGGAAACAGTATCCTCATGGTAAATTCTTTGAAAATGAATATTTTGACGACTTGAGTTCTTTATGTAATTATCCTTTTATATTAATATTGGAGCACAAATTATCAATAATAATAGTGAATGCTACAACCACGTTTGATCTTTGACTGAAATTGATTAAGAATGTTCCCCTGAAAAATATGATCAGGAATGATGCCTCCATAGTCTGAAAAGATTTAGATCCATAGTTTTTTACGAAAAAAACATTGTATATCTGATTACAAATTCTATGCTTGACTGAGCATAATCAACAGTTAAGAACCATTACCTTCATTACTTTGAATTTCCTAAAAAAGGTTAATTTGAAGTTTTTCTGTAAGTGTGAAATAAGGAGAGTACTTTGTATTTGTTGCTATAAGCTACCCGTTTCAAACAGAATTCATTCCTCTTACTTCACTACTCTGTACTTTTGGATTGAAACTAAAGATTGAACCATCACTCATCCTATCTGATCTGTTCTAGTGACTGAGTTGTTTTAAAAACATTGGTAGTATTGATGCACAGGCTAGATTGCACTAGAGGTGCCTCTTGTGCAATCCAATGGAATAAAACATTTAAAGCTTCTGCAAAATGGCACCCTTCATAGATGATGTTTTGTGAGGAAAGGAAAATACTCCCTATGATTTTTTACTGTCTTTTGGTTCAAAATTGAACTGACCAACGTTATCTTGAAAACCAGAGGGAGCACAGAAAAACTAAATCATCCTTTTCTTTTAATTGCAGGTGGAGGAGTGCCCTACTGTGGCGAGCCTTTTTCACCACAGCAATGGTTGCTGTTGTGCTTAGGGCATTGATAGACTTCTGCAAAAGTGGAAACTGTGGGTTATTTGGGAAAGGTGGGCTTATAATGTTTGATGTGACGGCAGATTACGTCACGTACCATTTGGTTGATTTACCCCCGGTAATCACTCTAGGGGTTCTTGGGGGAATACTAGGGAGTCTGTACAACTTTTTCCTGGGCAAGGTTCTCCGTCTTTACAACTTTATCAACGAGTATGTATTAATATTGCCTTAATTTTAAATTCTCCCCAGTTCTGTAGTTTGAATCGGGCACATTCCTTTTTTTAAGCTTTGAGATCCCTTGATGCATCACATTCCTATACTGTTGTCTTCCATCAAATTTTTTGAAACAGTAACTATAACTGAACACAAAATTACAACGTGCATCTACTGAACCACTTGACTTGTCAATGAGGCTCATAGCTCATAAATAAATTTGAACCCAAACAAGTTAAATATATTCTTGCCTAAAGTCTTTTATTTAATTTCAGGAAAGGAAAATTTTACAAACTGCTCCTGGCTGCAGCAGTCACCACTTGTACATCGTGTTGTCTCTTTGGCTTACCATGGGTTGCTTCTTGCAAACCTTGTCCAACTGGCACAGAAGAAGCTTGTCCGTCAATAGGGAGATCTGGTAATTTCAAGAAGTTCCAGTGTGCAATGAATGAATATAATGACCTGGCTAGCCTGTTCTTCAACACTAACGACGACACTATTAGAAACCTCTACAGTGCTGGAACTGATGATGAGTTCCACTTCTCTTCAATGCTTGTGTTTTTTGTCGCCTCATATTTTCTGGGCATTTTCAGCTACGGCCTTGCTTTACCATCTGGTCTTTTCGTACCAGTTATTTTAACTGGTGCAGCTTATGGCCGCCTGGTAGGCATGTTGATTGGGTCACAATCAACTTTAGATCATGGCCTTTTTGCTGTTCTTGGTTCTGCTGCTCTTCTAGGTGGATCAATGAGAATGACTGTCTCAGTTTGTGTCATAATGCTGGAACTGACTAATAATCTGCTTCTGCTTCCTCTGGTTATGCTTGTTCTTCTGATATCAAAATTGGTGGCAGATGCTTTTAACGCAAATGTCTATGATTTGCTTGTGAGATTGAAAGGGTTTCCTCATCTTGAAGGGTACGCTGAACCCTACATGAGACAATTGTCAGTCAGTGATATTGTAACTGGTCCGCTACAGGCATTCAATGGAATAGAGAAGGTTGGCAATATTGTGCATGTTTTGAAGACCACTGGTCATAGTGGTTTCCCTGTAATCGATGAGCCACCATTTTCAGATGCTCCTGTGTTATATGGTCTGATTCTTCGGTCTCACCTCCTTGTTCTACTGAGAAAGAAGGAGTTCATCAGCAATTGCACTGCTTCTACACTGGATGCTTCAAAGCAATTCTCACCTGATGATTTTGCTAAACCTGGCTCTGGCAAACTTGACAGAATTGAGGACATCAACCTAAGTGCAGAAGAATTGGAGATGTTTGTAGACCTGCATCCATTCACAAACACTTCACCATATACTGTCCTCGAGACAATGTCTTTAGCTAAGGCCCTCATACTTTTCCGTGAACTTGGACTGAGGCACCTCTTAGTTCTACCCAAGTCCTCTAAGGTTAGTGTGCAATTCGCATTTAATTTTAAATTAATTATTTGATGGTTATTTGAACATTCTAGTCGGTATGTCCTTTCCATAATTGTCTAGATATTTCTAGCTGCTTTGTTGCAATGTTCTGATGCTGGTAATTACTGAGATTAACCATGATGTGGTACTACAAAGTTCACACGATATTCATTTGAATGCTTTTACTAGTATCATTTCTTTTGTAGAACACATTATTTGAGATTGTACATATTTTCGATGAATTCCCCTGATAAACTTTTGAACTGCTGAATTGTGATCAATGCAGAGGGCACCTGTTGTTGGCATATTGACAAGGCACGATTTCATGCCTGAACATGTGTTGGGTCTTCACCCTTTCCTCTTCAAAAGCAGATGGAAGAAGGTTCGACTTGGGAAGGTAAAAGTCAGCAGCATATTTTGAAGCTTGCTAGTAACTTATTATTGGGGAAAGGCGTAGAAGGATATCTGAAGCAGCGTAGAATCAGTGCTGTTATACCGGCATTGACATATTGCATCAACGAGAGGAAGAATGCTATTTTGCAGAGGATAATCAGTTGACAGGGTCATGTATAATTACCTTGAGTCCTAGTGCAAGAAAGTGTTGTAACCTTCCTAACAAGTAACAAAAGGATGAAACACTGCTGGGCTGTACTTCTGGTCAAACTAATACAAGAAATACTGTACAACAGTTAACTTGAGCAAATGTTGCTTTGCTAATTAACTCATCTAAACAGACCCCAAGTATCAGTGGAATTAATAATATTTTAGACACGTGTTTAGTCAACGGACAAACTCGTTGAGCGGGCTCAACGGAGCGCCCTGTTCGTGTATCCAGAATATGTTTGCAATTGACTTACAGATTTTAAACATTCTTGAAAAACTTTATATTTTAAATCTTGTTAGCTAGTAGAACTGAAACGTTGTTGTTCCAGTAGTTGATTTAAGCAACTGGGAATCTGCAGGGAGGGCATAGTTTTGCTGGTCGTGTAGTCAAGATAACATACATGTATCGCTTGAAGGAGATCATTATTGTAGATGAAACATGTTAATCTATTTTAACACCAATTTATCAGCTCAGCTCCCTCATTTTATATCCCAAAAGAACACTTTTATCAGGCCACCTTTCGTTGTTAGAATTGTCTTGAGCTGTGCTTCCAACTGATGTCTTGTATGCTTGATGCCAAGGCATTCATACAGCACTGTACATGAATACACAAGGATAACAATGCCCCTGCAGTGGATAAGCTTTAGAATACGATAAGCATTGAAAAGCTGGATAGTAGGGCAAAATCATAGAGCAACATGTTTGGTTGAGGAAAAGAGAGAGTAAAGAGAAGTGAAATAGGCGTACATTTGTTGATTTCCTAAATACACCAACATTAAACTCTAGTGCAATTACCATTGTAACAATTGCAAAAGCTTTTGATGCATATAGGTTCTAATCCTGGGTGATAAAATGCCAAGCCTAACATCGTAAACGAAGTTTCTTCAGCAATGTTATTGGATTCCACCAACAGAGAGTGAACCAATCATTACTTCAAACCAAGAAACATATACTTTCTGCAAGTGAATTACAAATTTGATCTCGGCCCGTGTCCTTTTCCGTGGCGTCGCGAAGCTCAGAAGCCCTGTATCTGCACGCTCTCGCGTTTGGCTCTGCCCCTGGGCTCTCTCTCCGTATCCATCAGGATTCAGGACTCCGGTCGTAGCGTCAACGATGGTCCCATGCGTTCTGGTCGGATTGAAGCTTGAGATACTCTGCTCGGCTCGACCTGTTGCAGCACCTTCCCGTTGCAGCAGTCGGCAATCCGTGTCAAGTCCCCAGCCCTCATCCGCGCGCGCGCGCTCTTTCTTCTGTTCTTTCGACTGATGTATGCAAAAGAAGCCAAAACGGCAGCGTCGCCGCAGGCGTCCCTCCAGCCACCGTGGAGCACGGCGCCAGCGCCCGGCGGTGACCATGGAGATCGCCACGATCGTGGGAACGCGCGCGCATCTTCGAACCCGCCCCGGGCAGCAATGGCTGGCATCGCTCAAGCTGCGACTGCGAGCCTGCGACTTTGAGGCGTGTGCCGGTGCTTGCCACTGAACCGAAGCGCGCGCACGTGCTGGGTGCGCGTCGTTACCGTGGCGATTTGACTAGGGATCCACCCGTGTGTTGTAAAGTTACTAGTCGGCAAGCGATTAATAATAATGTTCGTGCACCGCTTGGGAAAAAGCACAGGTGACCGGACCACAGAAGAATCCTCAAATTTTATTATACACAATTTATTTGTATTTTTTGACCAGGAAGCCTCGAATACGAACCGATCCGTTGCGCCCTTTTCCAACTCATCACACGTCGCCCCGAATAAAAACCGCGTCACCAGACCGTAATCCACCACGCCTTCCACCCAAACCACCCACACTACCGCGGACCCACGGCACTGTCTCCCCATCTGTCAGTTACATCACCCGACGTTCGCAACGTTGCCAAGGCGGCCACCCACCTGACATTAAAAAAAAGAAAGAAAGCAAACGAAACAACAAAACATCTCTTTTCTCTCTCTTTTCGCAAGATCTCCTCGCCTCGCTGGTTCGCTTTCTCTCCTCTCACGATTTCCGCTCCCTTGTCTCCACATCTCCTCCCCGGTTTTTCAAACTCTTTTCTCAGTACCCGAAAGCAACAGCAGCCACGCCTCCACTTGTCAATCCATTCCTGCCCCCCGCTCTGCTCTGCCGTCGCGCGCCGGCATTGCCCTACGCCGCCGGCACGCGGCTCCGCTAGCTCTGCTGCTCCTTCGCTCTCGCGCCGCGGCTGGCCGGCCCCCGGATGCGCGCGGGCTTGTGGGTTAGCGCGTAGCGGAGGAGGAGGAGGAGGAAGGGGAGCGGGATGGGATTCCTGGTGGGGCTGGCGCTGGGGATCGCGGTGGGCGTCGCGCTCATCGTCGGCTTCGCCCGCTCCGAGAACTCACGCACCGCGCTCCGCCGACAGCTGGTAAGCGCGCTACGGTCAAACTTCCTCGGATATACTGGATGCGTGGTGCTTGCATAGGAATGTCCGGTTCGTAGCTTCTGGTAAGAAACAGCCTTGCGTACGAATCGAAGCGAAGTCGAATCGCCTGGCTTTCGCAGCGATTGCTGGGTTAGCGGGTTAGGTGAGTGGGGGCCGCTGGGCTCCCCCGTAGGCTTGCCTTTACTCAGGTTTGGGAGGGTAGATTTGGCTTCCTGCGGTGCCGGAAAAGCTCAGCTCTTTTGCGGTGTTGGGATCACAATGAATTGATGGGCGCTTGAGTTATGAACACTGATAAGCGCTGGTGAAAGGATTCTTAAGCGGGACACTTGATAATCAACTACTGCAATGCCCGACCAACTAGTTGTGAAATGCTTGTTTCCCCGAAAATGAGGACTGGTTGTGAAATGTACATCCACTGCCAGGACTCCGTTTGTTTCATGCCACTTTGGTGCTTCCTGCCCTGTCTGGCAAGTACAATATCATTCTCATGGTCACCCATCTCAGTGTGCAAGTGTGCATACCAAGTACGAACCAACTGGTTGTGAAATGTGCATCCACTGCCAGGACTGTTTGTTTTGATGCCATTTTGCTGCTTCCTGCCATGTGTGACAAGTACAATTTCATTCTCATGGTCACCCATCTCACTGTGCAAGTGTGCATACGAAGTATGAATCAACAATTGGGCTACTGTTATTTGGCACGTTCTTTGATGATAATGCTCTTTCATCACTGAGTTGTGGTCTGTTCTGATGCTTTTCATTGTAGCGATTTCGGTCCATGGTATTACTTTCATGCACAACTAGAATTCTGAATGGCCCCTTTGTGGCTTGTTCAGTTGTAGCCATGCCTGAACCCACTAGGGACTTTTCCTTGTTTATTGTTTGTGCAGGCTGCTACAGTCGCTAGCTTCTCCAGAATGACGATCGAAGATTCGCGAAAGTTACTCCCATCTGACCTATACCCTTCATGGGTCGTTTTCTCATCGCAACAAAAGGTATGTGGCTATATTTTGTCAGCGGTCATGCTTCTTCGCTATCTGTGAACTCATGTAATCTGACGGCGGATTGTTGCAGTTAAAATGGCTTAATCAAGAGCTGATTAAAATTTGGCCGTTTGTAGATCAGGTATGTATATCTTTCAACAGGACTAGAAAGCTTTTACTAGGCTTAGATCCAATTTGACTTGTCTTATCTGGTATGCATTTTTGTTTGGTCGTTCGTCATTACAGGCAGCATCAGAACTGATCAAGACCTCCGTTGAGCCTGTTCTTGAACAATATAGACCAATAATCTTAGCTTCCCTCAAGTTCTCGAAACTCACTCTTGGTACTGTTGCACCACAGTTTACTGGTAGGCATCGTCAAACTATTCCCCTTGTTCATTTCATAAGGCAACGAAGCATTCCAAGATTCAAATGACAAGATTTCATACTGTAGACTTGTAATTGCAATTAGTTTCATGTGGCCACGATTTCATACTTATGATTAAAGAAAAACCCTTCTAAAATATACTTTGTTCCATGCTTAACTGTCACCTCATAAAAATCTACAGAGGTCAGTGCTGCAGATCAAATACCTTTTTCTCTGAGTATGTACACTATGATACGATATGACGATATTTAACTGTTTAGTTTTTGGGTAGGAGCTGATGAACTTGCTTTTGCATGTTTTACAAACGCGTTCATTCATTGCAAAACAGGTGCTTGCATTTAGCTTTTTAAAATGCATAACACATGGTCGATAAACAGAACTGCGTCCTATGGAAAATTGTTTGCTATAATGCTCTTCATCTAGTTCATAATCTATGTCGTCCGTGTTATGTAATATTTTATTGTCTATCTAGTAGCTCTCGAACTATGTGGTATAAGTACATAACTGAATGGTGGGTGCTAAGCTATAAGTTTTCATACTGATTTTATTGCAGGTGTTTCAATAATTGAGAACAATAAGGAATCAGGTATTGTCATGGAGCTAGAGATGAACTGGGATGCCAATCCAAGTATCATACTGGATGTAAAAACCAGACTTGGTGTTGCACTTCCGATACAGGTGACCTATTTCCTGGTTATTCCGTTTTTCCTGCACTATGAATGCATGCATTATACCTAGTTCACAAAACGGACCTGTATGGTTACTCTTTATCTTGAATAATGACATTGTTGTTCGCATCTAATGTGTAACATGAACTTTAAAAGGTTACTGTCCAGTTTTCGTTAGGTTTACCTGCAACCAGACTTCAAGTATTTTGGTGTCAATTCAACAGCCGATATGATAGTCTTAGGGTGCGAGTTTATTGCGTATCCTGTACAGGGCATCATAAATAGAGTGAAATTGTCCATACCCTTAGTGTATAATGATACAGGGAATCGTTTTGATGAAATTTGATGAGATTATATATTTCATACGTAATAATATCATTAGTGTTACTTCTATTTAGGTGAAGGACATTGGCTTTACAGGAGTCTTCCGTTTGATTTTCAAACCACTTGTCGAAGAGCTACCATGTTTTGGTGCTGTTTGTTTTTCGCTACGAAAGAAGGTTCTCTTTCTTCTTTATTCTATTTTTATCTGATTACTCGAATTACTTCTTTCTCTATCTCATTTTTCCCCCCTTAAATCATATCAGAAAAAGCTGGATTTTAGGCTGAAAGTTATTGGTGGTGAAATTTCTGCTATACCTGGGATTTCAGATGCACTTGAGGTTTGCCGATGCATTTATGTTTTGTTGCTGAAATTTGGGGTTTTGCATTTCCCATAACTGAGAAGATGAGTCGAATTGTCCTTTTATGCAGGATACTATAAAAAATGCAATCGAAGACTCGATAACATGGCCAGTGAGGAAAGTCATTCCTATAATACCAGGGGACTACAGGTAGTTATTGGTCTATTTGTGTGCACACACTAGTACCGCTCTTATACTAATTACATAGTTAAATCACATCAAGAAATACCATGACTGATTATATATTACACTACAGTGATTTGGAACTGAAGCCTGTTGGTACATTGGAGGTCAAGCTTGTGCAAGCAAGAGATTTGACAAACAAAGATTTGATAGGAAAATCTGATCCTTTTGCCATCGTGTATGTCCGCCCATTACCAGACAAAATGAAGAGAAGTAAAACAATTGTAAGTGTAGTAACTTCCCTCTATGTGAGCTCCGCCTTTTGGACGCTTGCTAACAATTGTTATAATTTTTGCAGAGCAATGATCTGAACCCTATTTGGAATGAACACTTCGAGTTTATTATTGAAGATGCTGATACTCAGAGTGTAACAGTGAAGATTTATGATGATGACGGTATTCAGGTATCTGAATTGATTGGTTGTGCTCAAGTTAGGCTAAAGGATCTGCAACCAGGCAAAGTGAAGGATGTCTGGTTGAAGCTTGTGAAAGATCTGGAGATTCAAAGGGACAGGAAAGATCGGGGTCAGGTGAGCCTAATTTTCATGGAAATAGAACTGCTATATTTAGCAGCTATCATCATTCATCAGAAATGGCTACATAATACTTTTCTTGTGATAACCTCAACAGGTGCACCTTGAGCTGCTGTACTGTCCATTTGACATGAAGGAGGAGGCTCCAAATCCTTTCAGACAACAGTTTTCGATGACTTCTCTGGAGAGGACAATGACAAGTATGGAAAATGGATCAGGCGGTGCTAGTTTTGACAGGCTGTCTTCAAGAAAGAAAAGGGATATTATTATGCGAGGGGTTCTGTCCGTCACTGTGATATCTGGGGAGGATCTGCCGGCAATGGATATGAATGGAAAGTCTGACCCATATGTCATACTTTCGCTCAAAAAGACAAAAACAAAGTACAAGACGAGGGTAATTTCTTCATCAAATACAAATTAATGCTGTACCTTGAATTGTTGATGCCTCACAAAAGTTTACATATACAATAGTGTGTTTGATTTGTTTTCGAGTGGATCAGTAGGAACCATAATACTTAGCATAGAGCTACAATCAGAAATTACTTGGTGGAAGCTAATCATGTGACTGACCGCAGGTCGTGAATGAAAGCTTGAACCCAGTTTGGAATCAGACTTTCGACTTTGTCGTTGAGGATGGCTTGCATGATATGCTTATGCTGGAAGTTTATGATCACGACACTTTCAGTAGAGTAAGTTCCATTGAAGTTTTCATCGTATTACCAGCTGAGTAGCTTTGTCAACTGCAGATGTACTTGTGATAACTGTTGGGTATGTTTTCTGTAGGATTACATGGGGCGGTGCATCCTGACTTTAACCAAGGTCTTGCTGGAAGAAGATTACATGGAGAGCTTTAATTTGGAGGGAGCAAAGAGTGGGAAGCTGAACTTGCACCTAAAGTGGTCACCGCAACCAATCATGCGTGATTTGCGAGAAGAGGACAGCTCTAGGTTCAGATAGGTCCAGTTCGTGTGCACGTATGGGTGCGCATCTAGTTTTGGGGCTGAGGCTCAAGGTTGGCTGTTGTGCGCAGTTTGATGGTTCTGGCTCTCATCTGAATCTGATCCATTCAGTACTTCAGTCATGATTTTTTTTCAGGTGCAAACAGATCGGTTGCACATATACATGTGAATTGTTATGTTGTTGATCGGCTAGCACAAGGCCCGTTATGTAATGAGAATGGCAAATGTGTCTTGTAACGCCATGTTCAAATCAGAGTTTGTAAATCTAGTGGAAATAAATTGAGCTGAGCTGTTGAAGCAATCATGCATGGTTACCGCTAGGAGCTTATCTTGGTATCTGATGTACGCATCTGATCTTGTCTGGGCTTTGGTCGAAAGATTGCTTCTACCAAGCTGCTTTCCATGTTGGTATGCAGCATTGGAAGGTAATATTCTTAGGTTGTGACATAGAGAAATGAATGAAAAAATAATTATAAAAACATGTGTTTCGCGTGCAAGCGCGTGTCGTTTGCCGTAACTGACATCTGAAAGAGAAGAAACAGGAGCACGCATTTGTCAGTTAAACTTTGATGTACTCTTGGCTGACAGATCTCTGATAACGATGCTACTAGATCTTTGATGCAACAAACTATGTCAGCATTCAGCAAGCTGCAACAATTACAGATGAATGAACATGAACACTTTGGCTTCTTTTACACATTTCACAGGCACGATTACAACCGGAGCAGGTACTCAATTTGTTCCATCTCTTAGCTCAACATACATGCCTAGTCCCCTCAAACAAACTCCCCTGTTCGCCTGGCTGCTTTGCAGTGGCTGTTTTGCAGCAGCTACAGTGTTTCAGTTATTTCTTCTGCAGCCGCTACAGTATTTCTGCAGCAGCTATAATATTCGTAGTTATTTTTCTGCAGCCGCAGCTGCAGCCTGCCGAACAGCCTTCATATTCTCTGTCCCACCCGTTATCTGACATATGGCGGCTGCAATAGACTAATGTCCTCGGTCAATGCACTCGTGGCAGTGTGGCATCAAGCCCATTTTTCTTTATAAAACACACGAAACCCATTTTATAAGCACCACCTGAAAACATCGCAGCCAAAAACATTCAAAAGATTCTCCTTTCAGACCAGGACAGGAGCCGAACGAGCATCCCAGGCTTTCATCCTTGGGTGGATTCGTTCGGTGTTTTTGGACACTACCTCAAAGAACCGGCCAGCATTGAGCTCGGCATCCTTGCTTGCTCCATCCGCCGGCGCCAATGAAGCGCACGGCCGGGCACGCGTCTCCCGACTAAAATAACGGCCTCCCTATTGTTAATCTGTTATTTGCACGTCACGTCACAGCTGATCCAAGCCTCGACAGCAGACACGACGCTTTGGTGATGTACGGTGATATCTATTTTGGGGAGGCCAAAGAGGGGGCAGTCTTCTTCGGGGAATGAGTGAATAGCCGAATGGGCAAGGTGCAAAGCTGGAGGTTCTCCTTTGCTTTACCTCGTGAGGGCTATTATATTACTACTTGCTAGCTATTTCTAGCGTGTATCAAAGGATTCAAAGCTGATGCTGATGTCTTCAATTCTGGCATCTGAAAAAGAATAATATAACATTGCAGGCTGCAATTTATCGATTGCTTGCGAACTCAAATAAAGAACATTTTCTTTTCACCTCCACACGCATGCAGGCACGCAGATCCAACCTGCTTGCGACAGAATGACAACATTCACGCTCCTACGTCCATGTCTGTAACCCATCAGTCTACACACCCACAGACTGTACTGGCTGGACCCTTCTCCGTTGTCAGCTAATACTCCAACCATAGTGCCAGATTGCCGTGTACAATGCGTGGTGAATTGTTATTCCTCCTCAAGGAGCTTCTTTCAATTCGTGCCTCCCACGTTTCCCTTTTGGAAGTTACCCTGAGCTGGTAAGTCTTTTTGTAACAGAAACTTCAAGATCTTTGTACGTATGAAGCATCCAAAAGCATTGTTTCTCTTCTGGAACAGAGCGTTGCTTGCTAGCAATAGCTGTCTTAGAATCAACAAATGAACGCCAGGGTGCATCACTTCGTTTTCTTTCGTTTATTTCACACGAGAATCACCACTCCGTTGTCTCGACGCACATTTCACAGGAGAATTGGCAAATGTCTTTCGTTTTCTTTTTTAATTAAACAAAGGGCAAATGTCTTCGCAAAAGGAAAAGGGAGATATCGCCACTAGCTAGTAATCAGAAGTTAATAAAGTCTAGTCGTACTAGAGTAGACTATGCGACCTCGCATGGCATGCCTTGCCTCCGTCCACGTCCAAATCCGACCTAAACAACGGTCGGTGTTCTCCAAGCTTGTAATCAAACCTCCCCCGAATATTCTACTCGTTTGAACCCACTGTATGAAGAATTGCATCATCATTCACCAGAACGGAAGGTGCTCGCTCCAAACTGCGAGCGAAAGGACTCGCCGCACCTTTGTCGTGCGCCAGGATTCAGAATTCAATAATGAGCCGTGAGCTGAATTTGTCACCACCTCCTCTACAACAAACCCGGGTGTCAGGCAGGTCTCATGCGATGCAACGCCGCAGCGCCCAATCGGACGGCTCCGGCCTCTGGCCTGCCGCGCCAGCCACCCGTCCGCTCCGCTGCTTCCAGGCTCTCATGTGCCGTCCCCGTCTCCTTCCAGAGCTGCAGTGTGTTGTCCTCGCGCGCCCTGCCTGCTTCATGCCCTTCGCTTCGGCTGCATCCGCGAGCTTCTTCTCTAGCGACCGTCGAAATTGCGTTACGTGCGTGCTCGCGCAAGCGTCGCGCAGCTGTGTACCTCTCCTGTCCAGCTTGTACGATCGACGACAGACAGCCAGTCGCGTGCTCCGCCCTTTCTTTTTTCCCGGCTACTGTTACACTGAATGACACAGTAGTAGCACGCCGTGCATGGGAAGCGAATCAACCTCGACCGTTGATGTGCAGGCGCTGTCAGGAAGCGCGCCCCCCGCGCGCGCACACAGAGCTGGCGGCGTGGGCCCGGCGCGTCAGACGCTAGCGGCGAGGCCGCAACGAGAGGCCAGGATGGCGCTGAAATCCGTGGGTTTCGATCACAGCCCACGCTCGCCTCACATCCTATATCCTCTCCGCCTCACACCCCTCTCGCCTCCTCATTCCTTCGCCCCCCTCTCTCGGTGTCTCCTCCTCTGCTTCGTCTTCCTCCTCCGCTGCTGCTACTGCTGCGGCTTAAACCCCTCGGCCTGTCGGCCGGCGGCCACTGCTCCATTCGCGCTTTGAAGAAGGTCGCACGTTCGTCGGAGGGAGCGTGGCAATGGCCCCTAAGGCCGGCCGTGGCAAGGGCAGGGGCGGCGGCGGCGGCAAAGGAGACAAGAAGAAGAAGGAAGAGAAAGGTACACCATGTACATGCATATATAGATAGTCTGATGAAGCCTTTGTTCGCTCTGTGTTCTCTCATGGTGCAGAGTTGCGAGTTCTCGCTCCCGTCGCTTAGCTTGTTCTTCTTCGGAACATTGAATTGCTCTTGTTTGTGTAGGCGTAGTTTTCACTTCTTTGCACGTAGTAGTAAGAAAGGGTTCAAACATGATTATTAGCAATATTTTCTCTTTGCTCTTTATTCGTCTGCTTTTTCCTTCGTCTCTTGGTTACGCCTTTTTTCCGTACTGAATTACTAGAAGATTTTGTCGCCGCCGAACCCTTCCCATGGTGCCTCGTGCTCTGCGCGTATGATGATGACGAGTTCATGCTCTTTTGATTGGTCGATTCCTTTTCATTCGTTTTTAGCTCATATTTACCGACAACAAGTAACAACAATCCTGCCCTTTTCTTGGTGCAACGTTCTTTCCCCGTGCGGTTGAGTCATGCGGTTCGCGAGAGCCAACTGAATTCCGCAGCCGTCTCAGCTCCGCCGTCCTCATTTCAAGTGATGTTTGTTGCTTCTCATGTGTCAATAAAACACTGACAAAACATGTTTTCCTTCTTGTTTCTGCAGTTGTGCCCAGCGTCATCGACGTCACGGTTGTCACCCCTTACGAATCCCAGGTGACACTCAAGGTATGTGCGCTTCCATTTAGCTGGCTTCTCGCACACATGAACACAAACAAAAAGCCATTAAAGAACACGGACACGACAAAATCATACACACAAAAAAGAGAGAGAGAGGGACTAATAGCACGCAGCTGGACATCTTTGGGAAAGCGGAGCAGATGCTGCTAAGCTGAATATTTTTCTTGTAGCATCTGCAAACCGGGTTGCTCTGCACTGCACACATTGTTTGTTTGCACTGAGAATGCACGAGTGCTGCCATGGAAATGTTGTGAGCCATAAGGGAAAGATGGGTTTGCGTGTGGTTCGTTAATGCTGCCTCTGTTTGTTTTCGGCCAATGGCCATTTTGCAGGGCATATCGACGGACCGTGTGCTGGACGTGAGGAAGCTGCTGGGGTCGAATGTGGAGACGTGTCACCTGACAAACTATTCACTCTCCCATGTGGTACTGTTCGCCTCTCTTTTTCAGCCAAAGTAGGAGTAGTACCTTCTCCAAATTCAATTGCGGTACAAGTAGGCACGGTACACATTTTGGCGACAGTTGATTGATGCATTTTGGTTGGGAGCTAGGCTAATCTAATCCCGTATTGAGGACTGCGAATCTGGGTGGTTTGCATGCTTGTAATAAATAAGTGATGAAACGTGATTAATGAGCTGGTGAGGGACTGACCGGTGTGGTCGCTTGTGTTGCATGGCAGGCGCGCGGGCAGCGGCTCGAGGACGGCGTGGAAATTGTGGCGCTCAAGCCTTGCACGCTCAGGATCGTGGAAGGTAGGTGGTGAAAGAGTCATCACG
>LAPY01000026.1:216716-230541 GCA_000970635.1 Eragrostis tef
TGTGCAGCGGCTCGAGGACGGCGTGGAAATTGTGGCGCTCAAGCCCTGCACGCTCCGGATCGTGGAAGGTAGGTGGTGAAAAGAATCCGCACGCTACGCTACTGGTGTCTTCTTCCCCGTTCTTTCTTTGTTTTGTTTCCTCTGCTGCTAGCATTTGGCATCACTCGAGGTTCACGTCTTGATTTGCACTTCGCGTTCCTTGTCCGAACGCGAGCGACCTGGTAGAGCTCAGAATCGCGAGTTGTTCAGCACGAGAAGCAAATTGCCATAGGACAAGGCAAACACCCGTCCGTCCTTTGCTCGTATCGCAAGTACTGCATGTGCACCCTCTGTTAGTCTTTTGCGGACCAGTCCATGACCGATCGATCGGCAGCTGTTCCAACACGTACATGCTTGATCAGGTCATTCAGGAATCACAAGCATAGAGTAGAACAAGGAATAATGGTTGGTCCTTGTCTATCGACGGCATTGGAGCCCGATGGAACGGACGGGTTCAGCAGCGTACGTAGCTTGGGCGAGAGACGACGTACGCTCCCATGACGCATTTTAAATGGAGTCATACGCGGCCATCACGTTCCAACACTAGTGCCACACAATTCAGTTCGACACAGGTAGAGCAGTACCGTAGTAGTGCGGGGGTGCTAAAACGACCGGTCGCCTCCAGACCATGCCTGGTCGGTTGGACGGCCAACTAAAATTCCTTCCTTCTTTCTGGTCTCAAAATGCGTCTGGTTTCGGACTCTCATCTACTCTTCCAGTGCTCCTCACACTCGGCACAGTCACGGGCACCAGCTCCAGGCGGCAGGGAGTGTTGACCAGTGGTTGGCAGCGGCGGCAAAATCTTTCCGTCGCTCGCTCACACCAAAGTCATGACACGTTTTTAGCGTCCTGCCAACTGTGTTGCGTCACGGATGTTTGGGTGGTGGCTGCGCAGCGCGAGGTCAGGTCAGGAGTGCGAGACCGGCGGCTCGCCAGGTTTTCAACGGAACGTGGCCGGCGCGGTCGCTCCACGTGTCTTGGAAGTCCTATAGGGCAGGTGCCGGATGCTGGTTGGTGGCTGCGGATTCTGACGGGTTTTCGTAGTGTTTTTCGCGAGATGTTAATTTGAGGAGGTTTTGACAGCATAGTAGTTAACGTTTGATTAGTACACGGGGAACGCGATTGCTCTGTCAGTGCTCGCTAGTGCTTGTTCTTTAGCCTAACCAAAAGAGCAGAGCGCGGCGTGTGCTGTCGGCAAGTGCTAAGTAGCATTTGGACGGACCGGAAGGGCGTTTTCACTCTCCTGATTAGCCAAGTCCAGCTTTTCCACATTCACTTAATTACTTAACCCAGAGGTTATTTTTTCACTGACAGACTGCAACATGTTGCCGAGAGCTGAATACTGATGACAAACTGAACTTTCACAGTAATTTTAGGCTAACACCAGCATATGTGAACGCGCGATGGGGCAAGCAAGCATAGGAAATAGATTCGGGACCCCTGTCTTCGTCCGTCCGTGGTGCTGTCCGCTATGATAATGTTTGATATCAACAATGGCGCGCTGACACTAATGATGCGAGTACAGAGCGCCACTTGCAGTTGTTTTGTTAGTCTGAGCTGAGCCTGATGGTGTCCTAGTGTTGTCCTACGCTGCTGATACGGGACAAAGGGGCGCCTCTTGGAATCTGCGGTGGGCGCTTGGTTAAGTCCATAGGTCTTGATGCTAAGTTATTTTTTGGGTGTTCAGACTTCAGCATGAGGGCTTATTTTACTCCCCTCGGTTACATGTAAAGCAGTTTGTCAAAATCACGTTCGTGCACTTGGCTAATCATCAACAGCAACGTAGTTTGACTTGTATAAGACTTTCAACACCTATCCTAATCATCTAGCTATGCATGAAAGATACTTGCATAAAGGCGACTTCAGTTCTTTTGATCTGATGCTTTTTTAGAGCGTCTAATCTGATATTTTTGCATGAATTATTTTATTATCACTCTTGTTTCAATTTTGTTTTGAGCAAACAAGAAAACAGTCTATTCCCCCTTACGGCCTCAAATCTGGTATTGGGCTCAAGGTCGAGGCCTAGAGAGCAGCCCAGCTATTCAATTGGCCTAGTTTTTAATTGAGCCCAACGGTTTGTGAATGCAGAGGAGTACGCGACGGAGGAGCAGGCGGGTGGGCACCACCGCGTTCGCCAAGCCCCGCGACGGCGCCACCAGGCAGAAATCTTCCAAGCACGGGCGGCCCGCGACGCCGCCATCTCCGGCAGCGCCCGCCTCCGCCGGGACCCATGGCGATACGGCCGGCGGGGGGCACGACATGGCGGCCATCCGCCCACCTCCGAAGCTGGGGGAGTTCTACGACTTCTTCTCCTTCGCCCACCTCACCCCGCCTGTTCACTGTAAGCCTCCCTTTCTGCCCGGATGAAGCACCGCATTTGCATTTGGTTTGTTCCTTCCTTCTGACGAAGTGTGCTTCATTTCTGCAGTTATCAGGAGGAAGGAGCCGAGTGGAGCTTCTCAGGAAGGCGATTTCTTCGAACTAGAGGTGTGTTTGGAATACCAATTCATTTGCATTGATGACGAGCTGTTTGATTTGATTGACCATATAGTCTACAAGCAAACAGCCTAAACTGAAGGAGTTCATGTGTGGCCAGGTGAAAGTTTGCAACGGGAAGCTTCTGCACGTAGTTGCTTCGGTAAAGGGTTTCTACTTGGCAGGAAAGCCGAATAGCGTGGCCTTCTCCCTGGTGGACTTGCTACAACAGCTCAGCAATGCATTTGCTAATGTTAGTAAACCATGGTTACATGAATTGTGCATTTTTATTTTTATTTTCTTCTGCTTGGCCCTTTCCCTTCCTGCTGATAATCATTTGAACTTATCATTCATTTTTGCACAGGCATATGAGGCGCTGATGAAGGCTTTTGTGGATCGCAACAAGGTAATAGTAGTGAATGTTCATCTTCTAGTACTAAAGATGGAACAGAATATACTAGAGTTCAATGGCCTTATGATGATGTTACCTTTTCTTTACCTGCAGTTTGGGAATCTGCCTTATGGATTCCGCGCAAACACATGGCTTATTCCCCCAATATATGTTGACTCTGCGGTAAAGTGCCCAGCACTGCCAGTGGAGGATGAGAATTGGGGTGGAAATGGGGGTGGCAGTGGGCGCGATGGAAAGTATGACCGAAGACGGTGGGCAAAAGAATTTTCTGTTTTGGCTAGGATGCCTTGCAAAACTGAGGAAGAGCGGGTGATCATAGATCGAAAAGCTTTCCTTTTGCACAATTTGTTTGTAGATACAGCAATTTTTAGAGCTGCATCAACAATTCGGCGTCTCATTGATTTGTCAATGCACTCAACTACTCCAACAACACATGGTTCAAATGTACTCGAGGAACGTGTTGGGGACTTGCATATTAGTGTCAAGAAGGATGAGGCTGATGCTAGTTTGAAGTTGGAGGAGAAAGTTGATGGAGTTGCCTTTTGTCAACCTGATACTATGGATATATCGCAAAGGAATCTTCTGAAAGGCTTAACTTCTGATGAAAGTGTTGTTGTTAAGGTGATACCTCACACTTCCATCCATATCTTTTCCTTTTCATTTTTTTTTGGGCAAAACACAGTATGGGGGCAGACACCCTACCCCTATGAACATATCAGGATCTAATTGTGTGAACATGCGATTCTCATCCAGGATACGTCGATGCTAGGAGTGGTGATTGTCAAACATTGTGGTTATACAGCAACTGTGAAAGTTTCTGGACGTACCAAGGACAATACTGACGGCAAACAAAACTCTGATACCTCTGATAATCTTGATGAAACAATGTTGAACATTGATGTACCTGATCATCCAGATGGAGGTTCTAATGCCTTAAATGTGAACAGGTTTGACATATATCCTTATTTTCATTTTACATACTTAGTAATAGCTTCAGTATGTTATCCGTATTGCATTTGCTAGTGCTAAACATTTTACTATACATATGGAATTTGTCACATTTTTCGTGGAAATATGCTACCGCATTTCATTGACTCCCTTTCTCCATTTCTTTTCAGTCTTAGAATACCACTCCCAAAACTTATCAACCCAGTAATGTCTGTTGGTAACCCTACCCCAAAGTCTCATGCTGATAACCCTGCAAGGAAACTAGCACGTACAGTACTTGAAGACAGCTTGATAAAGCTAGATAGCATGCCCTGCAAAAATACTAGAATTATCAGATGGGAACTTGGGTCCTCTTGGTTGCAACACTTGCAGAAAAAGGACTCTCCTGAGAATGGTAAGGGGAATGCAACGAAAGTTGAAAAAGAGCCACCTGTCAGAGGTCTTGGAAAGCATTTTGAACAGTTAAGGAAAATTAAAAAGAAAGAAAACGGTACTGAAGTTACCAAATCTGAGAAGGAAGATTCTAATGGTATCCATGAATCAGATAAGATGGAAGTTGATGAAGCAAATAATGAGTCTGATATTAGCAAGCTGGTCTCAGGTGATGCTTTCATTCGCTTGAAGAGTTTGGGAGCTGGCCTTCATGACAAGGTGATTAGTTATGCAAGTTTAGTGTACATTCTAAGATGGCTAGAAATATACTTCCAATCTGCTTATGATTTCTTGCTAAAATGCTTGTACATGATCTCTCGTTTTCTATTTATAATATGTAGAACCATAGGGAAGGCCCTACTCTAGTTCATACAAAGAATATCTGCAAGTTCACAGATTTATTTTACATTTTCAAACACAAGGATTTATTTTTGTAGGACCATCAGACACGATGAATTGGTCATTTCCCATTACAGAGAGTGAACTCATGTTAAATAAAAAACATCATGTTTTCGTTAGCCATTTCATGTTTTTCTCTTAAGATCAAATAACAAGTATTTCTAGAAGTGGTAAAAATATCTAAACATTTTTTTAAAAAGTCCAAGATATAGGAATGAAAGAGCTCACCGCTGATATGTTATTGAAAATTTGTTGGTCTGTTACCTAAATTTGCCAGTTTTTCTGTCTTGATCCAGTCTGTTGAAGAGCTCACTAAGATGGCCCATGATTTCTATGACGATATTGCACTTCCAAAGCTGGTAAGGCTTTTCTTAGACATTTGAAGAATCTTCTTTAAAATCCATAATCAGTTTTGTTAGCATTTGCTACTTTGGTTGTCATCACCTGATTTGTCCTTAATTATCTCATAAAAAGTTTGTTATAACCCTTGATGTCAGAGTTAGCTGTTTAATGCTCTTAATGGCTGATTTATTGTCTCTCGGATACAATTTATGCAGGTGGCTGATTTTGCTTCCCTGGAACTTTCTCCAGTCGATGGAAGAACCATGACCGATTTCATGCATACAAGGGGACTTAACATGTTCTCCCTAGGCCGTGTGGTGGGTGTACTTTATGAGTGACTTAGTTTGCTTCTATGTGTTGACAAAATTGACATAATAACCTGATTTTTGTTTCCATAAATTAATCAGGTCGAACTAGCTGAGAAGCTCCCACACATCCAGTCCATATGCATTCATGAAATGGTTATTAGATCCTTTAAGCACATCATCCGAGCTGTTATTGCAGCTGTTGATGACATGCGAAATATGTCTGCAGCTATAGCTGAGACTCTGAACATTTTATTAGGATCTCCCAGACTTGAAAATGATGCTGATACAGATGCCCATAGTGAACATAATCTGCGACTGAAATGGGTAGAGAGCTTCCTTTCAAAAAGATACTTCTGGAAGTTGAAAGATGAATTTGCACACTTGCGGAAATCTATCATTCTTAGAGGGCTTTGCAGCAAGGTATGGGTAGTCATATGAATTATAAGAACCTTTGTAATTTCTGTTCTCTAAACAGGCATACTTATATGGTTTGCTTGTACAGGTTGGACTGGAGTTGGTTGCAAGAGATTATGATATGAATAGCCCTAACCCATTTGAAAAATCTGACATTGTCAGCATTGTGCCTGTATGCAAGGTAGTATATTACTGAAACTTATGGTACTATTCTTTCCGTATCTTTGGTGATTTATTTATTGGTCTGATTTTATTTGCTTTGGCTTTGTGCTCTTTTTTCAGCATGTGGTCTACTCATCTATCGATGGTCGAAATTTGCTGGAATCATCAAAGATGGCATTGGACAAAGGAAAACTGGATGATGCTGTAAGCTATGGGACAAAGGTACACAACAGTCGTTGTTATGTTCTCTCCATAATTAACTGCTCTGTAGAAACTCTGTCTGCATTTTGTTTAGTGAAATTATGGTTCTATCTTCTTTATTTACTGAATACTGCATGTGTTTCTTCTTGCAGGCCTTGTCCAAAATCATAACAGTATGTGGTCCATACCATCGACTGACTGCTAATGCATACAGCCTTCTTGCTGTAGTGCTTTATCATACTGGAGATTTTAATCAGGTACTTCGGTTAGTTTTTTCTTAGCCCTTTTTTTAACTTCTCGAACGTGCATGAGAGCTGTGCCATTTCATTAGAAGAAAGAATTTTTTCTTAGCTTGTATTCTATCTACTGGATAGGATGGTTTACATGAACCTGTTGTTTTTTTGGCTAAAAAATTACAATAATACTAGCATTACAGTATGCTATAAGGTTTTCTTTTGCTTTACAGCATGTTTTTTTAAATCTGTGTTACAGTATGTTGTTGATATCTCCTGCAATTAAACTAGAGATTGCTTAGTTCAAAAAATTGTGAACTATCTAGTCGCCTGATGTCTTCGCTACTTTTTTTTTCTCTTGGTAGGCAACTATATATCAGCAAAAGGCACTTGATATCAATGAAAGGGAACTTGGTCTTGACCATCCAGAAACAATGAAGAGCTATGGGGATTTATCTGTCTTCTACTACCGCCTGCAACATATTGAAATGGCTCTGAAGTAAGTGTTGCTAGTCTACCATGGTGCAAATTAACATTTGCGCCAAGGACAAAATGCTGGTTTATTTCTAGCCATCATGTGCATTAAATATATATTGAAACGGACCCTGCATCATTCTGCTGTACTAGCCAGTGCTAGCATATGCTGTTTTATTTAATGGCATGTGATTAGTTCTTGTGTGTACATATATGAGAGTAAATTCTGTGGAGATTACACTCCCAGTTCTCTGCAAGAAATTTGTGGCACCACCAACTTTTCCAAATGGGTCGACGAAAAGTGCCACCAGCCAGCCAACCTCAGCAATCCACTATCATACTTATGATCCAACTTCTGTCATTGTATCTGCATTGATTTTCTTTTATGCTTAATGGTATCTTATTTTGAAGGTATGTCAATCGTGCACTGTACCTGCTTCAGTTTTCGTGTGGGCTTTCACACCCGAATTCTGCTGCCACCTATATAAATGTGGCTATGATGGAAGAAGGTATGGGAAATGTTCATGTTGCTCTTCGGTACTTGCATGAAGCCCTGAAGTGCAACAAGAGATTGCTAGGAGCTGATCACATCCAGGTAAAAGAAGCTAAATTTATTTACCTTGACCTTCCATGCGCTGCATGTTTGTAGTCATTTGAACTGTTTGTATGTGCAAAGTGATTTAATTTTGTGCTCTGTTTACCATGTTTTCTTGGCTTTATCAATAGGATGAGGATAAAAACTGTAATTAGGGCTTCTCATGGAAATGATTGATGTACATCAAATTCCAATCTTTATGCAAAAAAATCAATTAATTTGTGTTGTAATATGTGTCAAACCCTAACTAAATCACTAAAAGATACATATCATATCGACATGTCTCCAGAACCGCATAGCTATGCTTGTCTTGTAACAATACATATGTAAGATACCTCCTATATAAAGAAACTGCAGGCATATAGACCATTTAGATATAGCTCCCAGCCATCAGCATTCACTATTTTTCATTCTCTACATAAACATCCTATAGTTGTATATTCAGAGTCAGGTTTCCAATTGTATTGGTTAACATTGTCCCAATATTACCATGCCATTAGTTCTCTTAAAAAGGGATTACTTCGTTACCTTGTGTAAATTTAGTGTCACTGTATCAGTTAAATGCTTTCCAGTCAAGGCTGAAAACATCTTGTCATAGAGCATACACACATCTGATGCATGATTCTGTGAGATATACTGTGATTAAATTGCTTGCCATGAACTAACAAGGTTTTTTTTTTCAATCAATCAGACTGCTGCGAGCTACCATGCCATAGCCATAGCCCTTTCAATGATGGACGCATACTCCCTAAGTGTGCAACATGAACAAACCACATTGCAGATACTTCAGGAGAAACTAGGGCAAGATGACCTTCGAACTCAGGTTTATTTTCTGAGAATATACAATAATGAAGGCTATATGGTCCAATATTATTTTGAAGCTTTACACATTATTTCTGCTGCAGGATGCTGCTGCATGGCTAGAGTACTTCGAGTCAAAAGCATTAGAACAGCAGGAGGCCGCTCGAAGAGGCATGCCAAAACCTGATTCATCTATTGCAAGCAAAGGACACCTTAGGTATGAAACTATGAAAAACAATGCATTGTTAACTTAAACTTATTTTTATTTAGATTGAAACACCTATCTTTCCAGCGTATCAGATCTTCTTGACTTCATAAACCCAGACCTGGAAAGAAAAGAGAAGGATATGCAAAAGAAGTGCAGGCGTGCCAAGGTGATTATGATACATGTTTTACCTTTCAAGGCTTAAACATTGTTAAAATATAGTCGGAATAGATATATGTTTACTTTTCAATACTGGGTGCTTTATATGAACTAATTAATGTGCCAGGCAGTAGTGTATCTGGTTTGTCAAGTTACAAAACATCATTCATCGGTCCGTATCTTAAATATTAATGGACTTATATATAGTAGTACATTAACAGAAAGTAATTCTTTACTATCTTATATTATCCATGAATTAAGGCTGCCAATATAACCTACTGGTCGATTTTATGATCCATGAACTGAGCAGCAAATTTTACTTTTTGTTTATTGTGTATACTGTTACTCAAAGTTGCTTTTGCCCAAAGCATTATGTTCTTTCTCCTATTACCTCTTACTTTCCTTTTCACCATATATAGTATTAAATGCAGAATAATATCAGAGCCCATCATGGTGAATCACTTGAAGAAAAGGAGAATGTCCAGCATGACATGGAACCTTCCCCTGAAGCAAGCAGTGATAGTTTTAAAGAAGAACATCTGGATGTGCATCCTCCAGTGGTATCAGAAGAAACATATACTGTACCTGATGAACAGAAGCAAACAGATGTTTTATCACCTGAAGAATATTCTGATGAAGGATGGCAAGCAGCTACATTGAGAGGGCGGTCAGCAAATGTAAAGAAGAAAAACAGTCGCAGGAAGCCAGCTCTCACAAAATTATTTGTTGATCGCTTTGAAGATGGTCATACAGGTTCTGCTTACAGGACTGGTTCACAGCCTCAAACAAAAGGAGGTAAAGAAGATAGCGTAAGCGCTCCCAGCCAACTATCATTTGGTAGTTTCCTTAAAGCTGACAAATTGAATGGAGATCCCAGCATTGTTGAAGATAAGTCTGGCAATGCTACGGCTAAACCAGATCAGGGTGCAAAGCCCAAAGGAATTAACAGGCCAACTAGCATAGCTTCCAAGTTCGTGTCATACAAAGATGTGGCTGTTTCACCCCCTGGCAGTGTCTTGAAACCAATTTTGGAACAGAAGGAAGCAAAGGACAATGATAACGGACACGATACTGATCTAACACTGTCATCCGGAGAAGAAGATAGAAACTTCACAGAAAAGGACAATGAAAAACAAAGTGATGACAACAGCAAAGAGGTTCCTTCGAGTTCAGATGGAGCCAGTCATGTAGAAACAGCTCCTGACAGCAACAGCGATGAAAGCCCATCAGCTCCTAAGAAAACATCTGGAAGCAAACTTTCAGCTTCAGCACCTCCGTTTAATCCTGGATCCCTCGTGTCGATGTCACATCCTTACAGCACAGTGGCAATATATGATGCTAGTGCTGTTCTTCAGCCACTACCAAGCCAAGCAATGGAGATTCTTCCTCAGGCCATTGATACTAGGGTTCCTCGTGGTCCTCGGTCCACCTTGTACTATCGTACTGGTCATGCCTTCCAAAGGAAACAAGGTTACACTACACACAGCCAGAGCACTATTCTAAGGGGTAACAACTCCCCCACAACCATGAATCCCCATGCTGCTGAATTTGTGCCTGGAAAAACCATGCAACAATCTGATGCAGCAAACAGAGAACCTAGCCAAGCTAATCCTGTGACTGACGATTCTGCTGAGCTGATTGCAGATCAATTAAAAGCTGAAACGCCTGCTGAGGAGGCAGGCCAAGTTGAGAAAGTCATTTCAAGTAAAGGAAAGGAAAATAGAGGGAAAGATATCACACGAAATTCATACAAAACTGAACTTGCGAGGCAAATTTTGCTCAGTTTCATTGTGAAATCAGTGCACGATAGTTTAGGCTCCACTGGAGCTGAGTTGGACAGAAAACCAAGTGGGTCAGATGAAGCTAATGTTGAACAGAGCAGCAATTTAAGCAAGAATGCCTCAGACCGCAAAGACTTCGATAAACAACGGAAAGCCACCGAGGCACCTAAAGGTGAGAAAGATACAGAGGGTTTTACAGTAGTTTCAAAACGAAGAAGGCGCCAACAGCCATTCATGAACCCCATCAATGGTCTCTATTCTCAGCAGTCTATTTGCACTTCTGTCGGTTAAGGTTATTGCATTTTTTACAAGATCTACAATATTCTGGGTGATGGTACCCTTCTGTTTTGGGTAGACAGTTGGTAGAGGAGTTTTGCCCTATCCAAATGAGCGAGCCTGTAGTCAAACTGTACAAAAGTTTCAGGAATATCTTTTGTCTTTTGTAATAAATCATTTGTAAGTTGGGATAGCTGTAGTGCTTAATAAAATGTTGCCTCTGTAACTTATTCATGACAGAACAATAGGAAGAATCAGTTCAAGAAACATAGGATATCAGAAGTTTAGTGACCTATCAAAGATTAAGATGGATTTATTTCTGTGATTTGCCTGTCAAGCTGTCATGTGGATTTTGCGACTGCAAATGCTGTCGAGAACGCGCCGACATTGCTGGGAGGCAATAGGTTTCCTGTATTTTATTACCTTTTTTTATTTGCTTAAACTGAAATGAGCTCAGTGTGATCATTGAATGCGTTATCAGAGTTTCTGCAAACACTTTGACAGCTAAGCTGTTGCAGTTGCATTGCCGACCAGACCACTGAGACCAGGCTTTGGACTGGTTGACAGTTAACCTGTTGGAGTAGCCAGTAGCGTAGTGGCATGGAGCACAGCAAACTGAATCCGTTAGAGGGAAAACTGTACAGCGGCTTTTTTATTGCTGGGACTCCATAGCTTCGAAGCTTATTACACCATGTTTGGGATACAGGAAGTACAGTGCTATGCCTTTCTCCTGGAGCCGAATTGTTTCTCGAGGCATTTTTAATTTTTTATGTTCCAAAAATGCCTTCATCCTGTTTGTGTAAGGCGCGTCCTATTCATGAGTCATGACATGTTTTCAGTTTATTTTTTCAAAAGACCATTTTTGGCTTAAATTTGAAATCAACTCGATCGGTGTGGTTTTGTCATTGGATTCCATATCCGGAATTCAGGATGCCATGCCAGCAACACCTTTCCACAGTTAAGCCGCTGCAGACCGGACCACACACACTGAGCCCAGGCCTGAACTCGTTTACAGTTAAGCTGTCACAGCAAGCAGCTGCGGCAGTAGCCCGTGGCCAACCAGCCGACCAATACCCTAGCCCATGCCTGCCGCACACGGCATTTGATACCCCGTGCCTCCGAAATTCATTTGCCTTGCCATCCTCCTACGCGTCTCGCCTCTGAATTCTGCGTCCTGCAACCTGGTCGGCGCCCCTGGCTCTCGCTGTTCATGACATGCGTATGCATGGCACGCTGCGCTGAATTGCTGATGCTACTGCGCTGCGCTGCAGCCAGCGTTCGCTTTTTTATTCATTATTATTACGAGTCCATTTACTCGGCGCCAGGTCGATCAGTGTCGGTCGGTCATAGACCGGCGTGCAAGAGCATGATCACACACCTGAAGTCTTCTGGGTGAGTAATTGGGCTGAAAGCTGGTCACGGGAATCCGGTTGAAAGGCATCGTCTTCCCGGCAAAGCTAGCCATATATGCTCTCCTGCTACTGGTTCGTGTTCCTCCATGAAACCATGGCGACGGCGAGCAATCCAAGTGTAGTTATTGCAAGTTTCTCGGCATCGAATTTGCTTGTCTGATGTGCCGGCGCACGCGCGGGTGGGTAGCATCTCATTTATGCGAACTGGGGTCGCGCTCATGCGAAACAAGTGTGCGATTCTGAAGGCGTGGGGTTGGATCGATTTGCTTGGGGGGATTCACTCGCGAGGAAATTTTGCCGGAATGAACCATGATGTTTCAGACGCAGTTCATGTGAACCGTGATGAGCAGGCGCGGCGGCATGGCGCCCGTGACTGCTTTGTCTTCTGCTCTGGGGCTTCCACGCAGATATTCCACTCGATAATTTGCTGGGTCCCCACATGCTAGTGACTATACAAGGTTCGTGCAGATGTCCCACAAAGAAAAGAGAGGATTTTGGCCCATCCAGTCGTCCCAGGGAAGGGAATAAACTTATTGAGAATGAAAATGGCAGAGAGCACAAGTGTGTAGTGAATTGACCATCTTTTCATTGATCTTGGTGTATAGGAGATTACGTATTATTGCAGCCCATGAATTCTCTTCTAATGGCAGCAATATTGCTTCTTAACAATGACCATTACAATGCCTTAAGTATGGCAGTTACAAATGGCCTTAACCATGGGCATCATGGCTCAGCCATGAGTGCTGTGTTGATGAGAGCAAATAGTGGTTTGTAACACTCCCCTTTTGATCGAGTCCATGCACCTTGAGATCAACGTGTTCTTTAATTCCTTTGAAAAACACGGTGGGAAAAAACATAGGAATGATATGTGTGATAATTACTCTATCATGAACCTGCAAGGCTTAAGGAGTAATCTGTGCCTTGATTTATCTCTAGAAAAACCCCTGTGGGGAAAACATGAGATAAGACATATGCTTGCATTAACCATTGTCTCATTTAAAAACTTTGTATGAGAAAACCTGATGGTAAAAACTCATAAAAGAAAAGAGTACAATGTGAAGCGTCTTAACGAGGTCCATCATTCAGGGAGTCTCCCCCTGAAGCTTGCAAGTCTCTGAGCCGTCTCATACCAATTCCCTTGACACACTTCTCGAACGAGGAAGTAGGTAGGGACTTAGTGAAGAGATCTGCCAGATTATCACAAGACTTTGTCGGTAAGATGTCTATTTCTCCACTTTGCTGAAGCTCATGGGGATAATACAACTTTGGACCATTTGTTTGGTGATATTGCTTTTGATGTAGCATGTTTGCATCTGTGTAATACAAGCAGCATTATCCTCATAGATAATGGTAGGAGATTCTGAGGAATTAATACCACATGATTGCTCAATGTGGTTTATCATTATGCGGAGCCACACGCATTCCCGTGACGCATCAAATAGTGCGATGATTTCAGAATGATTGGTGGAGGTAGCCACTAATGTTTGTTTAGAATGATCTGGCATTGTGGGGATCATACATATAGCCAGCATCAGTGTATCCAACCAAGCTAGGATCATTAGTTTTCTGAAAGAATAAGCCAAGATCCTTAGTACCATTCAGGTATCTAAGGATTTGTTTTCCTCCGGTCCAATGACGTTTAGTTGGGGCAGCACTAAATCTTGCCAACAGATTCACTGCAAATGCAATGTCAGGCCTGGTGCTGTTTGCAAGATACATGCGTGCTCCGATGAGACTGAGATAGGGATATTGTGGTC
>LAPY01000026.1:241345-254885 GCA_000970635.1 Eragrostis tef
CCCAGCGTGAACGGCAGGTGGGGTGGGGACGGCTGGAGATGTCCCGCGTTGCCAACAGCTCCCGCGCCGCGGCTGCGGCGTAGTAAACGGCGTGGCGGGCCGAGCGGAGGCCATCCGCGTCACCAGGAGCAGCAGGACGGAGCCCAAGGCGTGGATGGTGGCCAAGGCGAGGACGGCGGGATGAGCGGCGCCTCATTGTCGTTGACAGCGCCCGCGTCCAGGCAGCAGCGCAAACGGCGTGGCGGGCCGAACGGAGGCGATCAGGAGCGGCGGGATCACCAGCTTGACCAGATATGAAGTGTTAAAAGTACACCATTCGTCGGTCTGTGCCCTGCTCTTCCTTGGAAGCTTGAATAAATAGGATAAGGTGGTAATGGTCTTGTTAGTTGCAGTGCATCTTTGAATTTGGTTCGGTGTGATGTACTCTTATCTTGCCAGTAGAAGGAGTTTATTATGCCATGTTTTCTTTCACTGGATGCACCATGTTGAAAGTAGGAAATATGTTGAACGAACGCATCTTCCAAACAATTTCAGGGGTGTTTGGATTGGCTTAAAAACAAGGGGGCTAAAAAGTTCAGAGCTGGTGTGCAAAAAATGGGACTACACATCCCCAATTAGCTTAGTCCTATTTGGCATCAGTGCTAACTGCTAAAAGTTCAGTCCTGGTGATCCAGACATCGCCCGTAGAATTAATATAGTGTTCCGAACATTCCAGAGTAACCATCATCCCCAAAGTTAACGAATATGTTCGGTTGGTCGAAAATTATATAAAACTATACTGTATACTACCAAATTGGCAAGAAAACAAATCACGTTGCCTACCTGCCATGGATTATTGGGATCGGAGACCGGCTAGCTAGCTAGCATAGGAGCGCAAAGCGGCCGGCGAAACCAATTCGAGCAACTAGTAGATAAGGACGGAAATGGACGACGACGTGATGCACGTCGTCGTGGCCGGGCACACCCTGGCCGTGGTGGAGCGCGACGGCACGCACGACCCGGCCACGGGCCGCGCGCTCACGGGATCGTGGCTCTGGGACTCCGCCCTCGTGCTCGCCTCCCACCTCGCCGCCTCCGCCCCCGCCCGGCTCCGTCTCCGCGGCGCCACCGTGCTGGAGCTCGGCGCCGGCACGGGCCTCCCGGGCATCGCGGCCGTGGCCTGCCTCGGCGCCCGNNTCAGGGCCAACGCGGAGGCCAACGGGCTAGCCGCGCCGACGCAGGCCGACGTGCGCGAGCTCCGGTGGGGCGATCGCCTCCTCCTCGAGCAGGAGCAGCAGCACGAGGTGGACGTGGTGCTCATGTCGGACGTGTTCTATGACCCGGAGGACATGCCGGCGATGGCGGCCACGCTGCGCGGGCTGTGGCGGGACGGCGTCACGGTCGGGTGGGCGGCTAGCGAGGTGCGGGACGGCGTGCAGGAGTGTGTGGACGTGCTTCGGGAGCACGGCTTCGAAGTGGCCGAGGTCGACAGGGTCGTCCGCCCGCTGCTGCGCGACCCCGATCAGACGGCCGCCTTCGCCGTCTATCGCGTCGAAGGAGTTGACTTTGATCTGTAACGTGGAGCTTCTTTCTACACTGTCTCCTTTGACTTTGACATTTCTTGTGCCAAGTCGTTTTTATTTTTCACTTGCTTCCGAATTGCTAACTCAACCCTGTTGCAGTGTACTGTACAGGACATGTTGTCCGACTTGTTAATTCATTTTTGGACAACCTGTAAATCATTTTTATGCTATTTCACTCTTGACCTCCAACAATTCAGTCTTCTTTTTCTCTCCTTCGTACAAGTGTACAGCTTGAATATGCAAGTAAATTTGCACGAGGATGAATCCGCAAGGAATCATGGAAAAGTACAAGCAAGCATTCTTTGACATGGCCAAGACCCGTGGTAGTTCACATTCACAAGCATTTTGTAGTGAGAGAATTTACAGTTGCAAAGGGTTGCTACAGCATATACTTTATCCTTTCCATCATCTCGATGCTACGATCCATCACGGCAAAATTCACCATTCCTATGTGTGAAGGGGCAAGGAACTACTGGCATTTCCCTGCCCGCGTGAACTAAAAAACAGAGTTTTTCTGGAGTATTGTCTAAACCAACCCAAACTTGAACTTCCAGATGTACACTCCACTATAGCCCTAAAGAACGTGAAAACCGATCTGCAAGGTTTGCTATAACAAAGCCTGAAAATACCTGAAAAAGAGAAAGAAACACACAGGATAAATCAAATGACAAAAGCATAAAACAGTGAGCTGGATGTTAACACAGAATTGAACATATGGTGTCGGTAGCAAAACACGGTTCTGTGCCCCTTTTATAACACGGAAATTTTGGTTAAAGTGGTATATTTATTCTACAAAAATAACTGAGCTAGCTGCATGACATTCGTACCTGGACCGAACCAAGTATGTAGACCGCGGAATAGTGACGACCATGAATGACCATATCAGCAACCATTGCTATTGGAATTGTGAGAGACATGCCTAAAGTAGCCACCAAGGGAGTTGTCCAAACAACAGAAAGAGCCCTGACGCACAAGATCCACAATCACAATTAACAAATGTCTCCAATAACAAAACAAAGGCATAACTCTTCTTCAAATACATACCAGAAATAGTCTGATAATACACTCCCGATCAGGCTATTTGCCACCACAACTTCATCCACTCTAGCTGAGTGGGGCATTGAAAATTTTGGCTCGATGCCTAGTGCGGTTAATGGCCAAACTGGAACCAAAACACAAACTTTAGCACAACTGCATATTTCAACAAGTCTAAAAACCAATCGTGAATACATGCACAATTAAGTTCCCCATTATGAATATGTTTTCCCCCAATTTGAACTTCAATTACATTAATCCTGAATACAGTAATATTACCAAGCCACCAGAGAGCAAGAAGAGTAAAGAGCCCAAGATAGCCAAACAGCTTTTGGACATCAACTTTTTCTCCCTCCTCTCCACAAAACTTTTTGAGAAGCACTGTAACAAAATTGAAACAAACAGGTGTTAATTTACAGAGAAAAAAGGCTCAAAATTAAGCAGAGAAATATACAACCTACCAGTAAATAGTCCATATGCAACAGCTGACATAAGACCAAACATATCACCCAAAAGAGTCCTCTCTGTGGCCCTACATTTGAAAAATCTACACGTCAGCAGCAAGTAAATATGGTTAAAAAGCACCTGTCAGCAGCAAGTAAATATGGTTAAAAAGAACCCTCTTCCCAAAATTGTTTTTTAATCAAGATAATAAATTTCATGCAATGGGCAAATCATAATGAATATTCCATGCTGCTTCCGACACAAAACCCAGTCAGTAGTGGACAACGAACTGAATCCTATAAGTCCAAGGGAAAGGAACACAATGATATTAAGCTTCTTTTGACACAAAACTCAGTGGAAGGCAACCGACAATAGGCCAGTCAAAGGGCTTTATAAGCACAGTAATTAAGTATAAAGACTGCTGTAACATCACATACCCATGAACAATTGTGATAATCATAGTAAGAAAACCACTCACCCAGAATTGCCTACATCTGATTCATCAGATGCCCAAGTCTGGCCCATAGTTGTCATTACCACACCAGCCATGCTAATGAATACAGCAATAACTTTTGCCGCATTTATGGAATCTTGGCCAAGTAATACACCAATGAAAAGGGTGAAGAGTCCTGAAGTTGAAGACAGTACAGTCGTACTGGCAACACTAGTTCTTGCAAGCGCTGCATTTGATAAATACTGCATTCATTCAGCGTAAGAGAAAATGAGTGACCTTTACCAAAGTACTTCTCGTATGATCCAAATTTATGGAAAAACATATGGCTATAGTTTTTCATGTTCCTATCTTACGACCCATAATACTACAGAATACTAACATGCAAAAGCACAGAAAGTTACCTCTGTGACAAACCATAAGGGACAAAGATACAAGCCATAAGTTGCAATCTCCTTAGTGGAAAGCTCCTGCTTCTTCAAAACACCATCATTAATTTCACTGATCCCACATATAAGTGGTTTTGCTTCTTCCACTATGGGAACTTCCACATCGCTGTAATTTATCACTATTGTTTTCTGTGACTCCATTTCCAACATCTTCTGAATTTCTCCATTCTTCAGTGGGGCACTACCGCCAAAGGAAGATTTGCATGCAACTTTTGAAGCACTTTTGCTTCCAGAAGGCCTTCTCATCAAATTGCATATAAAATCTTTTAAAAATGACACAGGTAGGTATATCACCATAAGGGAGGCCCCCAAGTAAGTAATCGCAAAGGGATGTCTGTACTTTGTGAATATCCCCTGCAGAAGAAATTGAGTTCAGATGCCAGAATGAAAAATAGTTATACATCACAAGATGAACTTTGCTGGAACCCTAATTAAAAAAAAAACAAAAGGAAAAAAATCTAAGAACTGGAAAAAAAAACTTCGAGGTACAAGCAACAAATCAATTGTTGCGTCAAGAATAAGATGATTTAAAAGACAAATAAAGTGGAAAAGAAAAGAAAACTAAAGCATCTAAAACTTAATGATACATTGAAGGTGATCTGTAATATCACAACCACCTCCAATCAGCTAGTAGCCATTAGTGGCCCAAGCTGTCACAACCACCTCGAGTAGCTTAGGATTTGACATAACTTGCCTGAAGAATGCAAGCTAAGCAGTGAAGACTCGTGACAGACAGAAGTACATGAACAAGGCAATTACAGCAAAGACCTTTTGCCGAAAATCACTACGCGCAAATACACAATTTGTAACCTTAGAAGAATAAAGGAGCTCAGTCCTTTTCATAAATAAAGGAAATCAACACACGCAACATTGGGTGAATTCAGAACGGTGGCTGACAGTGACACATAACATTCCCCCGAGCAATTTTCAATCACCGGTGCGACAGCCTTGGGCAACATTTAAAAATCGAGATGCAGAACAGTACCCTGACGCGGTCTACACAAATTAATCCGATACCCAAACAGGCATCTCGCAGCCAAGATCTACGGACCCAGAGAATTAACGAACGAGTGAGTAAACAAAGGAACACGGGAAGAACTCCGTCCGTACCTGCGTGACCTCGGCGGAGATGACCCAAATGAGCACGACGGCGGCAATCAGGCACAGCCCCGCGCGGTACTTGAGACTGGAAGCCATGCCCAGAAAACAGCTCTCCACCTCCGGCACACTACACACTGCGGCGAGAAGGCAGGCAATTTAACCGCGGCCGAGGGCGCCGGCTACCTCACCACCTGCCCCGCGAGCCGGCACATGCTTCCCGTGCGCGAGCCTCGTCGCCCCGCCATCCGCCTCGCTTCCCTCCTCACAGAAAGAGCGGGGAGGGGCGCCGAGGCGGGAGAGGAGAGGGAGGGCAGGGCAGCTGCAGTTTTGCCGGGGGAGGAGGGGAAGGCGTGGGTCGGGTTGGGTGGGGTGGGGTAAAGCTGGGGAGACCTACCACCGGAAGTTTCTATTTTGGTCTTCCCGAGGCGGGCTCGCCCGGCGGTGCGGGGCGGAGATGCGGTGGTGGTGGTGGTGGATTCGGCGTCAAGCGAAGCGACGGGGGCAACGAAGCGGGCGGGGTGCTGGGAGAAGCAGAGCAGGGGACGACGCGGCGCGGTTGGGTGGCGAGTTTGGCGATGGGCGCGCGCACGCGCGATTGGACTGGCCGGCGGTTTTGGGCTGGGGAATCGTCGGGTGCGCGCTTGATTGGAGGAGTATTTGGCTCGCGCGTGCGGGTGGAGGCGGCGGCTGTCGGTCGGGGTTCCCACGGTCGCTTTCGATCTCAACATGCTCCTGTGCCGTATCGGGACCCAGAAGAGTTCCGTTCCGTCGTCAATGGCGTGGGGTTGAGCACCGCCGCACCGGTCGGTGCACCGTGCACTGCACGGTCTAGTCTAGTGTGCCGACGCGTTTGGGAGAGGAAGGACGGGTCGGAATAGTCGGTGGTGGTCCGTACGTGCAAAATTGCTGTTCAGTGCATGTTCATTTCTTTTAGCACTAAATTTTAGAGGGCTTTAAACAAAGTAAATCTAGTACTAAATAAAGTCTAGACAAAACCTTTTTACAGATGGGTACATCTTTACGAGTCAAATATAAGAGCATGGATAATAATTTCGCCCGCTGCCGGCGAATTGCTTTGGCCATGTCACTAGGGCTGGACTACCGAGCCAGCTTGTTATCCTAACGAGCTGGCTCGGCTCGGCTCGTTATCATGACGAGCTGAAATGCTAGCTCGTTAAGCTCGTCAGCGCTCGCCTCCTGCATTCCTGCCGCGTCTTGGGAAAGAAGATAACGACCCCTGTCGGAACATTTTCACATCCTTGAGCACGATGGTGCGTCGGACGTGGAGGCGAAGGCCGTCGTCGTAGAGGTCATCGCGGCTGAGAGAGGACGAAGGACGGTGATGCAAAAAAAACTACGGAGGGAGGCCGACGACACTGCACGAGAGGGAGTCAGCGCAACCACACAAGGGGAATAAGGGAAGGACAAGTACTGCGACCAATGAAAGGAGGCGCTAGCAGCCTCGCAGAGTTCCTGTGGGCAAGCTTGTATGTGGGCGGCGAGGAAGCATGGCAACAGGCTAGTGAGGCAGGCGGCGTGGTGAGGATTGGGGAGGAGGCAAGGTGCGATGACGGCTCGACTCGGAAAAAAAGATAAGATGTGAGAAGGAAGGAGAGGTAATTTTGCTCCTGTCAACAGGCTTGTTTAGCTCGAAAGAAAGAAGAGAACCGCCTCCTACTGGAACTTGTTGGCTTATTTGGCTCGCGTGCCAGTTCAAGCCGGCTTGTTAAACATAACGAGCTAAAAACCTGGCTCGGCTTGTTAGAAAAAATAAATGAGCCGAGCCGAGCCAGTCACGAGTCGAGCCGAGCCAGCGAGTCACCAGCTTTTCGTCCAGCCCCTACATGTCACCTTCAATCGCTATCAGCAAGCAGTAGTATAATAGGTGAGCTGTTGTATCGGCTACTATTTAAAGTATTTAAATACTTAATGAATGCATTGGTACTAGCAATGGCCAATTGAGTGCCCGAACTGCCCGCTGTTTCGCTCGCCGGGCTGGGAACATGCTCTTTTACCTCGTAGCTTGTGCGTCAGGCCGGCGACGAAGGAAACGCCCGCTTGGTTCTCTCTCCACGGTTCTCTCTCTTCTCAGTCAACTTTTCATGACGTGGCCGGTTATTTCGGCCGCCTAGTCAGTCTTATTATACTTACTCTAATGAGTCTAATTAATCTATGTTTTGTTACAGTCATGTTATAGTAATGCTACAGTAATCATCGTCTAACCATGTCTTACTTATCTTTATTAGATTCGTCTCGCGAATTAGACTAGAGGTTCTGTAGTTAGTTTTGAATTAAATTTTATTTGATACTTTTAAATGATAAGATTTTTTTTGTTTAGAGCTCTCTAAATTTTAGACTTTATAAAACGAACACCCCCTTAGTTTTGACGTGGACCGCGGGAACGTACGGGTACGCTCTCAAAGAAATGCTGGGTTAGGCTCTGCTTGCAGTATTAATTGGTTGCGTACGTTAAGGTCAAACGGCGATCAATAATGAACTGAGGGTTACTGAAGACGATCCAGTTTGCACGGTACGCTGGGGCACGACTAAATTTAAGGTGATTTGCGAGCGTTTTTCTTTGGACAAGTGCTATACACGTCAGTGTGCTTTAGAAGCCGTACCTTTAAAGGGTTGCAAAGACGACCAGGGGTTTGAGATGGACAGAAACTGACATGTTGTATACTGAACTGAAACTTTCAACTTCGGCTAGTAACTTCATGTTGATAGCTGTTACGTTAGCACAACAACCCTGTGGTGCCAAAAATGAACGTGCACTGCGTTTTACATTGTTTGTAGTGTGCATACTTGCAGCTTTGCATTCGAATCAATCGATTACAAACTAAGTAACAGCATAAGTACATTGTAGTTCAGATAAGTTTGTCATCAGGTGGGACGAGTATTATCCACTCATGGAGCTTGCTTGATTTGCTCTGCTTTTCAATCCGGACCAGAATAAGAGGACAAAACTTGCCTGCCTCTCATCTCCTGTTTCGTGGCCAACTTGGCCAATAGCACGGACCACCTATCATTCCTCGGTGACAAACAAGACGCAAAAGGAAAGTGGGCGCACCGTTGGCAGATAAAAGAGAGTTTGCTGCTTATCGATTTTATGCACCGTGACGTGTCCCCACAACATTAATTACGCCGGTCTACCTAGAGTTGGGACTGTTCTCTAACTGCTGATTTTGCTGTGCTCCATGATGCAGTTGACAGCAACAAGACCTCGTCAGCGTTTCTCCAAATGGATGTCGTCCTCGTGCTGTCCGGCATAATTTTTCAGGCCGGTATAAGATTCGGGTGCAACGGACTTGTCCGTATGTCACGTCAAGGTATCTTGTGCGCTGTATCCATCGAACATGTATAATTGAGAAGATATGGAATTAAATGACCTAAGTCATTTTCCAGTCATTTTCCGATGATGATGCAAAGGCAACTGCCTGATTCTCAATAAGTTCACTACCGTTATTCAGCAGTGACCTTCGTTCACAAGTGCTATATAGTATAGCTGATGCACTGAAAATTTAGGAAGATCACTGACCACTGCTCGCGTGCACACATGAGATGTACGCAAATGCAGATAAGTACGCAGGAGTATGCAGATAAGTATATAAGGAAGCAACAGAATAGGCTTATTCAGTTTGGTCCGCGTGTGCACTCGTTCTGTTATTTAATCTAGTCGTGCTTGTTGGGTGAGTTTTGGGCAACATTTGCGAAGCAGAAGCAAGCAAGCAAACCTTGCGTTTCAGCGCAGTACAAGATCCTGAAAACCCATGGGTTTGGCCAACATTTCAGTACCTCGATGGTTCGGAGAGCACGAGCATGTAACGGGCACGGCAATAGCTGGCTCCATGCCGGCCAGCGAAGCTTGGATGGAAAGTGTAATGCTCAGTACGACTGTGCGCTGTGAGTTTCCTTCTCGTTTCAGAAAAAGCGGTAATCTTAGAATCTTGATCATTTGCAAATGCGGGCACCTGACTTTACCGTGGGGCGTGTCGATCACCATAGTGCATAGCTGTCCAACGATGGTGAACCATCACGTAAACTGAATCTCAAGCACTCGTAGAAGGTTCTTCCAAGTAAGTTCACGCCATGCATAACAAGTTGGGGGCAGTGGCGAAGCTAGATACAGCGGCACCAGGGTAAATCCCAATTTTATCACTAATAAGCTTGATTTTGACCGCTTAGGCACCAGCTTTAACCTCTAAATACTGCATCTGGCACTACCCATGTGCTAATTCTAGCTTCGCCCCTGGTTAGGGGCGTGGTACAAGTTTCTATCGTGCATATGTAAAATTAAAAGACAGGTTAACTATTTTGATCAAACATTGCCATCGTTTTTTTATGTACACAAATCATGAAAAAGACTACTCCCTCTGTCCCTAAATATAGGGCCTTTTGGGTTTGGTCAAAGTCAATATTATCAATTTTGACCAACAATATCTACAAATATAAAATATTTTAAATAAAAAGAGTTACATACCATGATAGTTATTTTTATAGTGAATCTAAGAATATAAATTAGACTTTATAAAAGTTTATTAATATTTTGCTATTTACAGTTAAAGTTTACAAAGTTTGACTTTGACCAAACAAAAAACGAACTACATTTAAAGACGGAGAGAGTATATAAAAAACAGGAGGTCGAAAAAATCATTTGCAACATTTAAACAGCTACTAACATCATAGTACAGCCATATAAACGGACCAATGGGCCAATGCACAAGGGCCCACAACGCGAACCCAAAAAGCCAGCCTATCTTCTATCCCCGCATGGGCCTTGGTAGACAAAAATCACGTCCGGGGCTAACAGACCGGGGGGGGGGGGGGGGGGGGGGGGGGGGGGGGGGGGGAGAGAACCCTAATCCAGCTCGCGGAGGTGGGGGAAAAAGGAGGCGGCGAGGATGACGAGCATCTCCGGCGAGCTTGCGTCGACAGAGGTAGCGAGGGAGCTTCCAGGGATTGACATGGAGTTCGCGGGAGATCAGTCGAAGAGAAGTAGCTTCCGCGGCAGGAACATCTCCTCGTGGCACTGCCTTCGCGAGGCGAAGAAGTCGGTGGCAAAAGAAGGGAAGAATCGATCCACTCGAGACGAGGAAGAGGAGGACAGGATGATAGTGGATGAGGAGGAAGGCGACCAGGACTCGTTTCGTATGTACCAAAGCGGCTGGGAACAGTGCTTTGGCTCCTCTTATGGCTCCTTCGACAAAAACAGTAAGTGGATGATCTCTCTCTCTCTCTCTCTCTGGGTTAATCCAACTTGACAGTAGACTACTAACCATATATTTATCGTAAAGTACTGCACAAGAACGATTTTGAGATGATTTTAACTTAGTAATGATGGAATATCAACCCGTTATTTCAGGGATTTAGAATTGAATAATTATACTGTATACAAACTAGGAAATACCCTCTCTTTTTTTTTGAACTGAACAAGGAAATACCGTTGGTAAGTCATGATTCATCTCATATATATAGGAATTTTGCAATGATTTATTCTCTGGCATTATGTTGATACAGCGAAGAAGCTGGGGTGGTTCAGCCTTTTAGTTGGCAGACTTAGATAGGGAGCCCATAGAATAAGAAATCTAGAGAGCATTTACTCGTCCGGTAAGGACACAGGAGGGAACGATTTGTCACAAAAAAAGATATTATTACTAATGTTGCCAGATAATAAGTGCCCCCATCACTACATCTATTTTATAAGCATGATATCCGATGAAATAATCTAGGTGAAGATACAGAATAGCGATTTGACTTCAATTTTGTACACCATCAAGTTAAAATCCAGGTGAAGATACAAGATTCCAATTCGATCTGGTTGTTCTTCATAAATTATAATATCTGAAATAATTTACTCTGGATAAGTGTTGCTTACTTTTTTTATTTTATTTGTTTCTTTGGTTACTAGTATTTTCTCCTTTTGTCCTCAAATAAGGGAATGATTCCTCTTACTATCGTTTGCTTTATGGGCTGAATGAGACGTGAGGGCTAAGAAACACATTAGACTCAACATCTACAGTATTATTTTCTGATGGAAACTTTTAATTACTTTATATCTTTCGTCTGCAGCCTCTTTGGATCCCATGCGCTATATGAGTGGAACCATCCCAGAAAATGCTCGCTGTGAAAATGTTGTGCAGATCTTCTCAGTCCAAGTGACAGAAATCAAAGATGGTCTCGAGTGGCCACTACATGTCTATGGCTATGTTGCCGTTAGGGACTTGGTAGATCATAATCGCAACCTTCTTTTTGAGCGTGAAAGGAATAACTGTCAAATCCTCACTCAAAAGGTATCCAACTGTATCTATGTATGCATTTTATTTTGCTTTTTTGTTTTACCTTTTCTGTTTTATCATTTTCTTTGGGGTTGCCGCTGAAAACTATCAATGTGTTTTTGTATGCAATTTGTTTACATTTTCTGTTTATCATCTCCTTACCTGCTAGTGAAACTGCTCTCCTTATCTGCTAGTGAAACTGCTCTGCTATTGATACAGGCACTAGTTTATGTATTCCCGGCTGTAGATAATGTTTTGCTGGGGTCTCTGCTATGTTCAAGTTATGTGCACTAAACTGTGAATGAAGGACCGAAAAGGCTGATTAAATTGTGGGGCACTCATCAGTAGAATGTGCAAAATCGTGGCTTTTAAAATCTGTAGTAGAAGTTTGATGGTTGCCGCATTGCTGCTTAGTACTCACCTGACTCTGTTGTTTTTACTGATATAGTTTGGTGCATCCTGCTTCCTTGTTATGTGGAAGCAATCAAATATCAGCAATAACCAGTTGAATAAAATTGTTGCCTTTGTAATCTGCGGGTAGAGAATGTTGGTTTTGTTATATTAGCGTTACCTCAGTTTTGTTGAGGTTTGAGAGAACGCCTATATTTCTTTGGAGAAGTCTACGTTTATAGACGTCCGTTTTATTCCATGTGTGGATGAATATATACCTCTTGATTTGGTTTTATTACAAATTAAACCTAAAACGAGCGCATGTGGTGCCGCGAGCATTGCTTAAGCGCAACACATTAGAGGCATTCGGTAGCACCAATTGAAGCGTGCAGCCGTGCACAATTTAATTTTGTGGTGGTAGGTAAGCACGTAAAGTGTTAGATTATAGGCATTTTTTTGGTGAAAGGCGTGTGGCCTACCGCCTAGTGGTCACAAAAAACAAAAGTCTCGGTTCGGACTCTCTGTGAAAGTGATTTTTCTAGGATTTAACAGCGTTGTGCTTTTAGCGGTAGGCGCCGTGGCCGTCGACAGCGAGGTGCCAATGGTGATTTCGTCAATCTCGAGTATTTGTCGGCTCAGTCTTCGAAGATGTTCATATGTTTGTGTTGTGAGTGTCTGAGTTGTATTATGTAATCGGAAAAAAAAAGGTTATACACATTTTTAGCTCAAACTCTTTTGAAGCTTCTTATAATGTAACATATAAGTGCCGGCTATTTGAAGCTTGATAAATCATTATGGTATGAAATTCTTTCTGTCAACTTGTTGGTAGCTCTGAGCAGTCTACTTGTATTACTTTTGGTGGCTCCAGGAGGAATCCTCTTGAAAATACAAAAACCCTTAATTTGGTCGGTCCAATTAAATGTGAATCTTAACATACGCAATGATATCATTGTATCAAGCCTCGAGATACTTTGGAGCCAACATTTATGCATTTGGAGCTCAGTGAGAATGCTTCAACGGTTCAACAAAACATAAAGAGTTCTACTCTACACGTACCCATCATCAAAGTACTGTATAGAAGCGAAAACATGGGATGGCACATCACAAGGATTAAAGGAAGCAGATATATCATATAAGGCTAGATAATTTTTTGAAGGAAAATGGAGAAATCTGGTGTCCATTATACCAAGAGAGAAGATGAAGCAATCCTATTTAGTTATATGTTCTTTAAAAGGCGTCAAAAGGGAAAAAAAATACATAGCATACTCACGATTGGTCTAATAATGTCTCTCTCTCTCTCTCTCTTGGAAGGAACTGAAGGGGCAAACCCTGCAGATTATAATATATTGAAAAAAAAACACTACAGAGTACAAAAGAAAATAGTCATATTACATAGTCACCAGATGTCGTGAACCATATTCTTATTATAGCACCATCCGCTTAAAAAACAGTTACCTAGATAATAATTGTTAATATGTTATGGATGAGTTCAGGCTTATTTCCAACACTTCCAACACTTGAAATATAATTTGCTATTTTTTGCAACAGGGCCATATATACTGTTCGTCCTCTTGAATATTAAATGCCAGCAATATTTTCTACAAATCTCTACTATTAAAACACACTCGAAAATTCCTAGCCTGTATAGATTGCACATGTGTTGATGTGCTTGTAATATCAATCAAGGATAAAAAAGGGATCATGAAAGAAATGCTAAGAGAATGAAAAATAGTACGCTGGGACATGAGCTACATCATTTCTTTTTTGGTGGAATGTACATAGTTTTTTTTTTCGGGAGGGAAAATGGAAGGGGGGGGGGGGGGGGGGAAAAGG
>LAPY01000026.1:307873-324926 GCA_000970635.1 Eragrostis tef
GGCGGTCGGCGTCGTGGCGGGCGGCGAACGCGACCGGCGGCGCGGTGCTGGGAAGGAGACGGTCGATTCGTTTTTTTTTTACTCTAACAAATGGGTCTCACACAAAATAGGGTCTCTGGGCCACAACTGCTGGAGTTGAAGCAAGTTTTTGGGCTCCTACTTTTGCATGTCGGCCTGTAAAATGGAAGTAGAGGCCTTGATTTAAGGGCCTTTGCTGGAGTTGCTCTTATACTGCAATCATCCTAAGGCATACATTTACCGAACCATCAGTAATAACAAGCACCTGTTCATTCAGATCAAGAATTTTTTTATCCTTAGACTGCAACTCTTCCTTTTCCCTGTAAGAAGGAAAAGCTGTGTTAACAATGATGGAGAAATTGACCTTTTTAACAAACCTAAATTTTATATAGATACAATGCAAGTAAATGAGTTCCTTCCCAAGATTCAAGGCGCCAAACATACCTTTCCTCTACATCTCTTAATGTATTGCAAAAGATTCCATGTTTCTTAGCGAGATCTTTATTCCTCTGCAAGGCATAGGTAGAAGATTACAGTTACAAAAACATAAAGTGTTCATAGCTTCCTCTAAAAGATACATGCATGAGATAAATGCTCACCGCAGCAGCTTTGTTTTTCTCCACGTTTAGATTATCAAGCCTTTGGTGCATATCTTGCAGGTTATCATTTACTTTATCAATAGCCTCAGAAATGAGTCGTCCTTTTTCTCTCTTAACTTTAGACAACTTGGCTTCATAATACTGTACATAGTGACGAATGACATCAGATAGAAATACAATTTCAACTTGCCAAGAAATTAGAGTTGATAGGAAACAAGCACGCACCTCTCTCTGACTTTTAAGCTGGCTTGCAAAGCGGCTGTTGCATTCATCCACTCTCTATTTTGAAAAGAACATGTAAATTTCAGTAACAAGTCAATCAGCAGGGTAAAACAGAGTAATTAAAGTCAAATGAACTGAAAAATCGTACTGCTTCAACTTTGTTGCAGATAACAGCTCGAACAATGTCATCATCGCATGAACACTTTACATTTTTGTCCCCAGAGTAGTTAATTTTTGAGTTAGCATGCTTTGGATTGCTCTTAAAGTGATTCAGCCAGCGGACATATGTGTTGCCAACACAATCTCGAACACGTTGTGTTTCCAAATCCAGCAAATAGCGGTGCTGGGTTTCTTTCCAATGCTGTTCCGCGTGTCCTTCCTTGTGCCTATGGTATAGAAATGGATAACAATCAGAACAATATAGAGAGGTTGAATTAATCCCAACCTGCATTTGTCATCTTAATAATTATGAAAACAAATGCACCACTTCACTAAAACAGATGCCTTTTTTATGCTGCGGTTTTTAACTTCGAATAAGCACAAAACACAAATTTTACATGCTTGCATCGCAGATATACTGGCCGGTTTAGTAGAACAGGATATTGGCAAACTGAATACATATAATACACATATTCAACCAGTCAGTCAATATTGGCAAACTGAATAAACATAACTAGTCAGTAACTATTGACATACCTTCCACAACCTACAAAACCACATAATACACATAACAGAAGGTTTCCGGTGTTTTGGCAAACTGAACAGGTAGGCACTTCAGACTGCTTCTGACAAAACTGGCATATCTGAAACCGAATTCAATATGATTAAAAACAACTCAAGCTCAGCATGCAAATAGAACGAATGGGTTCTCAATGCAACGGCAGTCCAAGTATTCACCAATTATGGCTTAAGTACTGATAACAATATACTGTGGTACATGAACCAGCATTGGCTGCTCATAAAATGTTATGAACCAAGATGCATGTATAATTACCCTAAGACTGACGTAGTTGCTGCCAGCGATACATATTTTTTGTTAAGGTGTAATTACTTCCTACTTCATGTCGAAATTTTTATGCCGTTACAACTAAAGAAAAGAGTAAAAAGCACAATTCAACCAGAATTAATCAGTCCTAATGCAAACTATGCAGTTGAAACAATCTGAAGTTTCTATAAAATAGGTTTAATTGCAATTCCAGTGCAGTGCATACATAAAACACAAAAGAACAATAACCACAGCAAGCTAATGAAGAGATCGATTGTTGCCTAGATGAGGAAACAATGAAAAGTAACAACAATGATCCTTCATTACCGGGCAAGATGTATTGAGCCATATTGAAAGGCATGAACATCGGAAGGGGTGATCACAAGTGGTAGCACAAATCCCACTGATGTCTTGATCTATCCTTTCTGATCGATTAAAACGTATAAGATAGGGAAAGGGAAATAAAAGTTAGACAAGTAATATCTTAAACAAGACAGATAACTCACAAAACATATTATGAAACACGAAAGTAACAAACCAAATGATGCTGTATCAGACAAAAAGGTCTTTAAAATCAAACTGTTTGCAAGAAAATGAGAAAATTTGTATATACCTCATACATACATATTTTAGGTTAAACAAAACATGGTAACTTGGTAATACACATTCCGCTTTGGCCTTCCCCTAAAACACACATGGATGCACATTCTAAGAGTATGATCAATACAAATTAATTTTGGTAGGTCGGGAAAAGTGCATCCTGAAGGCGTCTTTAAAGCAGTTTATCAAAGTCGATAGCATTGGACTTCAGCAATAAATATTTGAGATGAAGTCGTCATAAACATTGAGTTACAAAAACACATAAGTTGCAGGTCTACAAAGCTCTTCAAAATAGTAAGCTCACCTAAGCAAACAAGGCATGTTGGTAGTTCAAATGTTCTAGATGGTGGAATTGGGGGAATCGTACTGGCCCGTTCATACTTCACAGAAGTTATGAACAATGCGTGACATATCTCACCCTACACCATGAAACAAGAGGTCTCACATATGATCAGCAAATAAACTTAACAGACACCAAAATGAAAATCTTAGCAACCTGCTGGGATGAGAATCTCCAACCATTGATGTCCAGGTAAAACCCATCGGCATTCTTCTGGTCCTCAAACTCCACAAGCACGCAATACCGTTCATGTACCCCATTAACCCTAGAATTAACAACTCAATGAGCATAGCAAGGCACGATTTACCGTGACGAAACCGATATAATCGCTTTCACCTGATGAACCGAACGTCGAGGCACGCTCGACTTCGGGGCCGCAGAAACGGATGAAGTCTTCAGGGGAGAAGTATGTCGGGACAGCGAGAACCAGGAGGCATTTGTTGCGCCATGGCTGCGAGAGACATGGCAAAGGCATAACCGTTTAAATAGATCGCGAAAATGAGCACACAGAGGGAGAGGAATGCGTGCTTACCGGGAACAGCGGGTTGCAGGCGGGCGGCGGAGCGGTCAACCCGGAGGAGGAAGGGGATGAGCCAGAACGGCACAAGCGTAGGAGGAAGGGCCAGGGGATGCGGCGACAACGGTTGACCGGTAAAGATTGATGATCCCGCGGGTGTGGTGGATCCTAGGGCTTCGGGCGGGCGTGGCGGAGGTCGCGCCGGTCAGCTCGAGAGGGGTTAGGGAGGATGGCGCGGTGGAGGTAGTCGGGTGGCTGGAGCGGGGAGAGAGGGGCTTGGAGGTGGTGGCGCCGGAGCCGGCGCTGCTGGTGCCGACTTCATCGGCGCCGGCTGTTGCCGGGGCGACGGGGAGGTCGACGGAGCTGCTGGCGCCGACATCGGCGACCGATCGGATTCGGAGAAAATACATTGAGGTGCCTAGTTGATTTCACAGCACTGGTCCGGTGCCAATTTGAGCGTTTGATAGGCGTTCTCCCCCGGGCCCAAACTTTTTTTTTTAAAAAAAATTACACAGTACAAATCCTCGTAACACCCACCCACACTCACCCGGTCACCCCTATGAACAACATATGTAGACTCTACCTCTACGAATAACTCCGAAAGTCTGAAGATCCGGCAGATATGGAGATTACCGAAGTCATCAAAGGCGCCTCTTTGTCGACAAAAATACCGCTTACCACTTAACACATAACACAGTAAATCTTAGAAAATTCGCTTCTACCAAGAATCAAACCCAGAAACCCAGAATGTTACTCGGGTACCAACTAGCTCTATTGGGTATATTGGCGTGTAAAAAAACAAAAACTAGCTCTATTGGGCCAGCATAAGGTCATACAACCTCAGATAGTTTAGTAGACTGCGCCGCTACGTGGACTTGGGCTAGAGAGTTTGTTTGTTAGCCTGAAAATAAGATGGGTCCTCGCAATTGTCAGGCCCAATTGGCTTGCGGGGGCAGCAAGAAGCATGCCTGGAGCCTGGCCAGAAAAATCAGGCTGTAGCTGCGACTACGGCTGCAGAAAAATAACTACAAACAATGTAGCTTCTGCAGAAACACTGTAGTGACTGTAGAAGAAATAACTGAAACACTGTAGCTGCTGCAAAACAGCTGCTGCAAAGCAGCCAGGCGAACAGGTTGAATGATTCGGATTTTCGTTTTCAGGTGCAGCAAAATCGAGGCGAAATGCACCCTCCGTCCTGACTCAAACTCCTCTCCAGCATACCAAACACACCAAACACATCAATCTGTATGGGCTGGGTCTGGTTCATGGCCGGGCCACCCTACCAAACGCGCCCTAAAATCAGGAATCCTATATGTATGACGATTTATGGTTAAGTTTTGATAGAACGGTGTTTGAAATTCGTGCAACGGCTCAGATTCGCGCGAGTGGAGAAGGGGAAGGCTGAGACGCTACCACGTGTCGGCTTCTGGTTGGTGCGAGTGGGAGAAAGAAGAGAAAGAAACATTTTTCAAACTTTAAACGTATTTTTCTCCTAAACCGTAAAGTCTGTTTCTAAATTCGTTTGAACCTACGTGTTTGTTACAATTAATTTTTCAAAATGAAATCCAATATGAATATGTTTAAAATTTAAAAATTTTGTCAACATTTTAAATGTACCACTATGTCAATATTTTTTAAAAGCGATCGTCCTTTCACTAGACGTTTTGGGCATAAAAAAACAAATGGGCAGAGTGCTAGAGAGAGATGAAAGGCTTTACTAACACTGTTTCCATCCGTGATGGGTGGTGCAAGATTCACCCGGCAAGCTGCAACTGCAGCTGCGGCTGCAAAAACATAACTACAAACACTGTAACGACTGCAAAAACACTGTAGCGGCTGCAGAAGAAATAACTGAAAAACAGCCAAACGAACAGGGTGAATCGATATGCATTAGTTCATTATCCAATGTAATACGGAGACTCTGCCTGCATCACAATGCACATTTTTTCTCTGAGGAGAATCTATCACAGTAAACTTCATCAATATTATACAAGTGCCCGTAATCCCAGGACTAAACTGCTACTATTGCCGCACTACATATACAGAGAACTGCGGGAGAACGGTGCTTCCAGGTTAGCAGCAAAGCTACTATTGATTCCTCCTCTTGTTTGTTCTTGATGACCTTTTACCCTTGCCTCCAGAATCTGACACCACAGGAACTGGCACCAGCGTACCTCCCTTGAGACCACCACCATTCTTTTCTATTGACTTCTGAACCTTAATGGAAAATTTGAAATCTTTTATCTGCACAAAATTTATACAAGTTATGTTAACAGGAAGCCCTTCTACTTTGCTGAAGTACAACCTCTTAATAAGGTATATAGTTCCACGATAATAATAATGATGACAAGCACCTGTTCTTCCAAATCACGAATTGTTTCACCCTTAGACTGCAACACTGCCCTTTCCCTGTAAGTGCATATTTATCAAACAAATGAAAAAGGTACAAGGATGTAAACAAAATTGTTACACAAAAGGGACATACTCCAGCTCACTAAATTGTTGCCAATAAATGAGTTGTATCCCTTCCGCTGATGTCATTACCATATGTAATAGAATACTACTATTTTCTTATGAAGGCACCAAACATACCGTTGCTCTATATCTCTTAGAGTCTGACGCCATACATCTTGGTTCCTAGTTAATTTCTCATTCATCTACAAGGCAAAGGCAGAAGATCAAAGTTACACCAAGACATGGAGTCATTAAAATGCTGAAACAGAAGATCAAAGTTACACCAACGCATGGAGTCATTAAAATGCTGAAAGTATGTTGCCCATGATAAGCACTCATGAGATAAAATGCTCACATCTGCAACTTTCTTTCTCTCTACGATCAGATTCTCAAGCTTAAGGTGCATCTCCTTCAACTTATCATTTACAGCTTTATCAACAGCTTCGGAAACGAGCCGTTCCTTCTCTCTCTTAGCCTCAGACAGCTGGGCCTCATAGTACTGTCAGTATGAGAATATAGGCAGATGAATGCATCCGGTAGAAACTAAGTTTTCAACTGACTAACAAACTCATACAATCAATACACTGGAGAAAACTTAGTAGGCAAGAGGGAGCGCACCTCTCTCTGAGTCTCGAGTTGGCTTGCAAGGAGACGGTTGTACTCATCCACAATCTGTTGAGAAGAGCATGACATATGGAACTTCAGGAACAAGATTACGAGCAAAGTATGACATAGCAATTCAAAATAAGTTAACTTTTTTTTTGCGAGAATCAAAATAAGTTAACTTGAAATTCTTACTGTTTCAACTTTGCTGCTGAAGATAGCTCCAACCATGTCAGAGTCATCATTGCACGAGCAGTTTATACAGTCATCCCCAGAGTACTTACATTTGGACTTGAACTTAGCATGCTTTAAATCACTCTTGGAGTGATTCAGCCGATGGACATAAGTGTCACCAACATAATCCCAAACACGCTGTGTTTCCAAATCCAGCGAATAGCAGTGCTAGGTGTCTTTCCAGTGCTGTTTTGCATGGCCTTCTTTATACCTAAGGCATAGAAGTTGATAACGATAAGGTCGACCAGGCAAATATGGAGAGGGTGAATTAATCCCAACCTGCATTTTTCATCTTAATCGTTATGATGAAAACAAATGCACCACTTCACTAAAACAGATGCCTTTCCTATGCTGCAATCTTAATTTCGAATAAGTACAAAACAAATCCTTTACATGCTCACATCCCAGATAAAGCAGACTGGCCAATTATTACAACAGGACACTTAATCAGTTCGTATTGACATACCGTCCACAACCAACAAAACCACATATTACGCATATCCAGAGGTTTCCGGTGTTTTGGCAAACTGAACATGTAGAATCTTCACACAGTTTCTGACAAAACTGGCATACCTGAAATAAAAAATTGCTGTGATTAAAGGCAATTCAAGCTCAAGAAAGCATGCAAATATAATGAATGGTTCTTAATACAATGGCAGTCCAACTATAGTTGAAGTACCAACAAGATATGCTGCGGTACATCAGTGAGCATTGGCTGCTCATTTAAAATGTTAAAACCCAAGATCCATGTATAATGACTCTAAGACTGACATGGCTGCTGCCAAAAATACATATGTAGTTACAACTAAGAGAAGAGTAAGAAGCATAATTCAAATAGATTTAATCAGTGCACCTAATGCAGCAAGCGGCATATAAAATTCATACATAAACAACATAGCAGCACGGGGAAATAGTTTGGTACTAGAGAATGTATTAATCGACAGTGTATCGAGAACTTGATCCGAAGATCAGATACAAATTCAGAGAGGAATCTGGGGTATGAAGAACAGCAGCAAGGTAGGAGACAGAGATAGCAAGTGGGGATTGGCTTCAGATTGGCAAAACTGACAGACAAGCTCTGCTCCTCTTTGTAGCCGCAGCTCATGGGCTTTCTGGACCGGTTTCCTCTTCGCTGGTACATGGGTCTTTCCAGCCTTCACAGCTCAACGCAGCTTCTCCTGTTCCCGCGCTTGTCGCTTCGGCCTGATCTGGCACGCCAGTGGCACTGGGCGTGACACTGCCCCCTTCTGAAGATGCAGCTGGGACGGCCTGGACTCCAGACTATGGCAGATGGATACTTCTTCTTCAGGACATAGTAATCTTCCCAAGTAGTAATCTTCTTCAGAATTGCCATATGATTGCACAATTTTCCTGTAGTAGCTAGTGAGGCCTAAGAATCCTCTCAATTTCATTAAAGTCTTGAGGTGTAGAATTGCCATATTCTCCATGACAGCAGTTTTAGAAGGGTCGGTGGAAACTCCTTTATCTGAAATAATGTGGCCCAGATACGAGCGTTTGCTGAGCAAATGTGCATTTGCTGAACTAGATAAACAGCTTGTGTTCTTGCAGTGTTTGAAAGACAATCGTCAAATGTTCTTGCTGCTCTTCAAATGATTTACTGAACACAAGAATGTCATCCATGAACATAAGCACAAATTTTCTCATATATTGATCAAAGATAGCATTCAAGAGACACTGAAAGGTGGCATCACACTGAACTGAAGATGGCCATGATGTGTTTTGAAAGCTGTCCTTAATTCATCACTTGGAATCATTCTGATTTGATGAAAACCTTATCTCAAATCAATAGTTGAAAAAGAGATGGCGCCAGCAATCTCATCTACAAACTCATCAATGATTGGCATTGGATATTTATTTTTTACAGTGATAGAGTTTAGCTTTCTATAGTCTACATTAAATCTCCAAGTTACATCTTTCTTCTTAACAGGTAACACTGGAGATGCAAATGGGCTAAGGCTGTGAGTGATCATACCAGATTTCAACATTTGAGTCACTTGTCTTTCTATTTCATTCAGGAAGTAACGTAAAGGAATGATCATATGTTCTTGATGGATGAAGTACTGCAATTGTATTCAGCAATGAGATCTTTAATCTGATAAGGGATGCCATTCTTCAGGTAATTGTCTTGCTCACTGTCAGATTCACTGATAGGCTCCAAGAGTACTGCAGCCCACAAGTCATTTCCGTGCTGCTTTTCAACACTTGCTCTCCTGATGTTTCTTTAATTTCCTCTATAGTTTAACATGATATTCAAACTGGGTCCATTTTTCAGACCACTCACATGTCATAGGACTGAATCGTTCCATTCAGTCCATGCGCAACACTAAGGGTGCGTTTGGATGGATGAATCGTTTCAGGTTCTACCCAGAATCACTTGAAAGTTGGAACGGCTCCAAACAGACAAAAACAGAATCGTTTCGGAGGAGAATCCACATGAAACGTTCGGGGAAAATGAACTAGTCTGCGAATCACCCAAATCGGTGTTCCACATGGATTCGCTCTGATTCGGTGTTCCGATTACTGGATTACCCTTCTCTGGTCGGCTTCGTGCCTTCGTCGCCGCTGCCGCCAGGAGCCCCGCCCAGACTGAAGGGTTGCTATTGATTCATAGACCATTTCCCCCAATTCCCCTCCTCCGATTAACCGCAAGAGCACCGCCAATCAGCTAGCCCTTGCTCTTGTTCGTTCTCTCTCTTCGCTGGTTCATTCTGTGTTCGTGAGGAAGAGGATTATCGGTTGCATGGTGGGCTGAGATGGGTTAGTGGGGTGGGTTTTTCCTTTTTTATTAATTATATGAGATGGTTAATATTTAAAATGTGAATATTTACTGTGGCAGACATGGTTTCGGGCACAGCACACCGCAAATCTCGATATTAGGCACAACGCATTGCAAATTTGTGGCTCTTTGCTGTGGCACACTAAATCAAAGAGATGTGATATTTTCAGCTGTTTTATCTCATTAAAAAAACCGTTACAAATTGAAACTTTGCACAACTATACACTATTGCACTCTTGATCCATCTGATTTTTTGTATTTTTTTCTCAACTGTTCATATAACTTTCATTGAAAACAATCTTTGTTTTCCAACCAAACCATGTGAAAAGATGGAAAAAAAACATCTACAAAAAATCACATGGGTAGAGAATGCAACACTTTATTTTTGTGCAAAGTTTCAACTTCTAATGTATCTCGTACAAAGAGATCGAAAAACTTGAAAATATCACTTTCTGTTGTTTTAGTGTGTTGTAGCTAAGAACCACGATTTTAAAGTATGCCTGGGCAAAATACGAAAGTTGTGGTGTGCTGTACCCGAAACCACGTCTTTTGAGTGTGCCACAACAAATTTTCCCTATTTATTTGTTTATGAAAATAATGAAAAATATCAAGGGTATATTGGTCAATTCCATAGTTTCTTCTGTTTTCAGAATCTGAATCCACAGAGGCTCCCAAACGGTTCTACAAGTGATTCTGATTCAGCATGAGAAACGTTTCTAGGTGAATCTGGAACCGTACCAAACGCACCCTAAGTCATAGGCTCCAATTCCCAACACTTTGGCATCACAATCGAATGTGTGTCCCTAAATCCACCATTCAAAGTTCTTGATTTCACTAGTGCAAGACAGAAGAGCCCCATTAGCAACCTTGACATGCATTGGTTCAGTAGGAATGGTATTGTAGTGTAGCTTGTAAAAAATAACAGAGTTAACAAATGAATAAGAGCTCCCAGAATCCACCAAAATCAACAGTACTTGGTTCTGCACAAGAGCACTAGGTTGAATAGCATTCGGTGACATGTAGCATTCAGAGTCAGAATAACCTAGTCAGAGCTCTCAATTGCACCTAGTCAGAGCTCTCGCAATGAGGAATGTGTCTTCCACAGTACGAAACTCATCATTGAATACCCTTCTATTCCTTTCTTTCCATATTAACCAGGTCACTAATATGAACCCTGAATCCATTGCAGACCTGAGGTTAGCAGGAACAATACTCAGTTAGCAGGTGATCATCGCTTGCAGACCCATTGCAGCAGGTTGTTAGCTGGTTGAACCGCTTGCAGAGCCATTGCAGCCAGCACCCTACACCACAGTTGCCTCGTGCACACTCAGTTAGCAGGTGATCACCGCTTTCATCATGAGTTGCGCAGAGGGCAAAAAACATGAGATTCCAGGCCCCTCTATAGTCTCCTGTCAGCAGTCCATAGTCGTTTATGTAACGCCAACCATATTGTGAATTTGCATCTCATTGTGTGTGCCACAACTGTTGGAGGTAAAACTGGAAACACACTCACACACAGGACAGCTCACGTCTGTGTTCTTGATCTAGGCTTGAAGAGCTGAATTTTATTGAGTGGCCATGAGGCCTGTTTATACATAAACAGCAGCTGAGTCTTGAAGAACTGAACCGACTGAAGAAAGCCTTGCTGTATGCAGGAACCAAAGTCCTACTTCTACATAAGGAAAGTCCTACTTTTACATGAGGAAAACCTGAAGTAGACAGGCAGGAAAGTCTTCACTTCTAGACTACCTTGATTACTTACTAGCTACGGTAAGGACTGGCTAGGGTCAACCAAAGGGGGCTGCTGTTGCAGAGACACAGCCATTGCAGACTGCTAGTCTGCTGGTTCACACTTAGGTGCTTAGGTCACCTGTGAAGCTAAGGCTCACTTAACAACAACTCCACTGTCATGGGGAAATTCTGCAACCCCAGGTAAAAGGACTCATATGCAGACTTGGAGGTGAATTTGCCTGAGGTTGTCCATCGCCAACGAAATTCGTCCTCTACCCCTTCTTGCAACCGTATGTCCTCCAGCATGTGCCAGAGGTAGGCGTATTCTACAAAAGACAGCAGCTGAGTGCGCGTCTTGGATGTCGTCTGCCCAATCTCTGTCAGACAACGCTTTTTTCACTGTCCTGGTCTTGATTACTTGATCTGATACTGTTCTTGTTAAGGGTATAGTGTCCTATTAAGAGTCTATAGTACTAGAGTCCTTTTCCTATTTCATATTGCACTCTTGTCCTCCTTGGACTCTCTTATGTACCCTTATATATAGCCCACTTGGGGCTTCATTATAATACAAGTGCTATTCATAACAGTTCTGAGGATAGCAGGTGCGAATTCTTCAATTGAGTGGCCATTGATCCATTTGTCTCTCCAGAACAATGCACGGTTCCGAACTCCTAACTGGACTGTGACCGATGCATCAAACATTGCCTGCACTTGCACTTTCGGCTCAACCTGCAGCTGCAGCTCGCTCCAACATTTCTGCTCCGTGTGCTGCTGCCATAGCCATCTAAAGCGCAGAGCGTAGCCTTGCAATTTTAAATCCGGAATCCCCAGTCCTCCATAGCATTTAGGGACTTTAACCTTCCGCCATGCCACTAGACATTTTTCTCCATTTGTTTTGTCCGATCCACTCCACAGAAAAGCACGCTCTAGCCGTTCTATTTCTTCAATGACCCATGGCGGCAACTCAAGTACCATTGAAGCATAAACTGCAATGGAAGCTAAGGTTGACTTTATCAAGGTACCTCAGCCAGAGCGGTGAATCAAGCTTCCTTTCCACATCGGAATTGGCCGTGCCACTTTGTCCACTATCGGTTGGAAATGAATTTTCTTGTTTCCTCACTGACAATGGAAGCCCTAAGCATGTGCATGTAGGGCTGGACGAAAAGCTCTTGGCTCGTTAGATCGCTCAGCCCGCGGCTGGCTCGGCTCAACTCGTCCACTTTTTCTATGCCTAGTCAGGTGTGTAGCTTGTTATGTTTAACGAGCTGGCTTGCGAGCGGCCAGCAAGCCTTCGTCCACTCCTCCCTCATGAGCTAAAAGAGCCCATCAACGGGAGCAAAGTCCAACACCCCTCCTCCCACCCCACACCTTAATCAATCACACCACCATGGCCCACAGCCCATATGATTTAGCACTTGCAAAAGAAATGCCCATGAAACCGTGTCAAAAGCCTTTGTGATATCAAATTTGAGAACAAGGCTAGGCACTTTTCCTTCTGTGTAAAGCTTAGCCATCTTGAAATTATCATACTACGGCCTCAAATGAATGCGCTTTGATTAGGCGCTATCAGCTCATCTAGCCTTGGCCCCAGACTGGCTCAGCGCTTTGAAGAAGAGCTTGGCAAAACTATGTATGAGACTTATAGGCCGGAAGTCCCCAACTGTGAGAGGCTTATCCTTTTTCGCGAAAAGTGTAATCAGAGCACCATTGAGGCTAGTCAGATCTCCTCCATGACACGAGTTCAGAGAGTTGATGGCGTCCATTACCGCCTGTTTGATGATCGGCCAAGCATATCGATAAAACTGGCCAGTGAACCCATATGGACCCGGAGCTTTGTCCAATGGCAGCTGCTGAATGACGACCTAGATTTCTTCTTCTGACAGCAGCTGATCCAAGTCCGTTAGCGCCGCTTGTGGTATTTCCAAATGTTCCAAGTTCAGAACACATGAACGAGGAACCTCAGATCCTAGAATATTCATGAAGTGCTCTAGATTCACCTTCTCCTTTTCCTCATGACTGGATCAAATTGAATCCCCATTATGAGATGCAACTCAATCCCCATTATGAAGATGCATTACATGATTTTTCCGACGCCGATGCCTAGCTTGCACATGGAAGAAATCCGTGTTTGCATCACCTTCAGATAACCATGAAATTCTTGACTGTTGTCTTGCACTTGTTCTCTCCAAGGATGCCAGTCCAAGACATTTACACTTGAGATCCTTCAACGTCCAACTTTCCAGAGGTGACAAGAGACGTATTTCTTGCGCTGACTCAAATTGATGAATTAGTTCCATTGCCACCAACAACTGTAACTTGACACTACCAATCTTTGTCCTGCAGCACCTTTGTTGTGTTGTAAACAATATGTCCAGTCTTTTCAGAGGGTGGATGTTTGTCGGAGCCTGCCAAGCTTCTTTGACGACATCAAGAAAATCATCAAACCCAGTCCGGAAAGCCTCAAAATGAAAATGGTACGCTCGGGGAGCAGAAACTGCCGTGTGGAAAATGATTGGGCAATGATCAGAGGAGGCAGATTAGGCAGCCGCCAAAACAGAGTACGGAAAGAGCTCCGCCCACTCAACCGAAAAAAATAGTGGGTCCAAGCGTACCATGATCGGGTTCTAACGAGCATTCCTGCCCTGCAAGTTCATCTCCCGAGCTCCAACTCCTCTAGGCAGTGCTTGAAACGTCGCATCTAACGTCGATCAAGGTGCTCGTTGTTTTTGTCTTGTGTCTGTAATATGAGATTGAAATCACCTCCTACAGCCCAAGGCCCGTGGCTGACGGAACGGACAAGGCTCATCTCATCTAGGAAACGGATTTTTGTGGTCTCTTCATTTGGGTCATACACCGCCGTGAGCCACCCTTCGATGGCCGTTGAGCGCTGAATCACTTTGGTCGTGATGGAGAACTCGCCAACTCTCTGCTCAGCGACCTCCCAGACATGTCTATGCCAGGCCAAGAACACCTCCACGTGTGCCTAGAACGTCTATGGTCTGGCTCAACAACCCATCGCCTTCAGCCATCGGCTCCACGTGCGGCTCAGGCTCAGCAGCTTCGTTCACAAACTCAGGATCAACAGCTTCCTTTATCGGCTTCAGCTGGGGCTCAGGCTCAATGGCTTCCTTCCTATGCTCCAACTGCGGCTCCTGGTGGGGCTCCACGTCGCAGCCCGCATTTCCACCTAGCCAAGCCGGTACGACTATCTCAGCTACGTTGCACCCACCATCCCCAACAGTTGTGGCGCACTGGACCGATGCGGGGAAGGATTGGCTTTGTCTGCATCTCCACTTGGTTCCAGAAGGATCAAACATGGGATCCTGCCCGACAGCAATCAACTGTTTGCTTTGCTGGAGGATTCCAAATTCAAAAGCCATCGGATCAAAAGTGACCAGCTGCGGCTAGATGCTCGGTGGGAACATCTCATCAACGGACACTTCAACGTCTGGCAGGAAAGCAACGGGCTTCTCTTAGGCAGTATCCGCAAGAGGCAACAAGGCAGATTGCATCGCAGGTTGCTCCGCCAGAGGAACTGAAAGCAGGCTTGCTTTATCTTTCCCCTTTTCCTTTTCAGAGTCTGTTTATATGATTGAAACCAGTGGGCAGCTCTATCTTCCATGTGCAGAGATACAACAATCACACGAAAATTAGCTACATATCAAGATAGGCAGCAAGCTTGTCATCAAGCCAATTTTTCACATCATCACCACAGAATTTTGGAAAATCTATCTTCGGCATCCAGTTACACCTAGCGCCACTGTAATTAGATCGATCTATCTCCACATGGATCACACCAGCATTGACAAAGAACTGCGGGGTGGTAGGAAGAAGACCATTCACCTCAACACCTCAATATGGTTGTGTGGCGGCGGAGCACATGGCGTCACCGGAGTAGCCGATCCCATCATCAGAAGACGTAGGCGCACCCGCGCCATCAGCTTCATTGTCTTCACCACCTAAACTTGTTCTTATTGCAGAAGCGCGATTGACTTCATCGACAGCTCGGCCTAAGCCTTCACCTGGGAGAAATCAATTCCCATTCCTTCAACCTTCTTGTCCATGGCGTCGATCTTATTGGAGAGCTTGCGCCTCCAGATTGATCTGATCTGATTCCATTGTCTTGGCAACAAGGAAGCGGGCTTGCGGTCCTGGCTTGTAATGCGCCGTGCTGGATTCTCCTCCAAGTTGATCTAACCATAGGTATCAGAACTACAGAGATTGGAGTGATCGATCCCCCACCTTTCCTTAGGAATTTTATGGATCAAAACCGGGAGAGTAACGAGAAGCTGATACCACTTGTAGTATCCCGATGAACCAGCAAACCAAATGCAGCAAGGGAAAGATAAAATTCACGCATAAACAACAGAGCAGCACAAGGAAATAGTTTGATACTAGCGAGTGTATTAATCGACAGTGTATCGACAGAGAGGAATCTGGGTTGGAAGAAGAGCAGCAAGGTAGGAGATAGAGATAGCAAGTGGGGATTGGTTTTAGATCGGCAAAACTGACAGACGTGAGCAAGCTCTGCTCCTCTTTGCAGCCGCGGCTCATGGGCTTTCTGGGCCGGTTTCCTCTTCGCTCGTACATGGGCCTTTCCTGCCTTAACCGCTCGGCGCAGCTTCTCCTGTTCCCGCGCTTGTCGGTTCGGCCTGTGCCTGATCTGGCACGCGAGTGGCACTACTGAGCGTGACATGCTAATGCAAACTATGCAGTTGACACAACTTGACGTTCTATGAAATAGTTTACTTGCAACACAAAAAGAATAATAGCCACACCAAGCTAATGAAGAGATTGCTTGTTGCCCTAGATGAGGAAACAATCAGAAGTAAAAGCAATGATCGTTCATTACCGGACAAGATGAATTGGCCCACACTGAGACACATGAACATCGGAAGGAGTGATCGCAAGTGGTTGCAAGAATCCCACTGATGTCTTGATCCAATCTTTCTGATTGATTAAAACGTATAAGATAGGCAAATGGAAATTAAAGTTAGACATGTAATACATTGAACAAGACATATAATCCACAATTCCGAAAATGAACATTATTTAAGTTAAACAATACATGGTAAATTGGTAATACAAAAAACTAGTTCCACTTTTATCTTCCCCTAAAACACGCATGGATGCACATTTTAACAGAGCATAATCAATAACAATATTAAATTAAGTCTTCATAAATAGTGAACTCTAAAGACACATAAGTTCTAAGTCTACAGAGCTCTTCGACCTCAAAGATGCAGTTTCCAAGAAGAAAACAGAAGTGACTCAATCTCCTGATATCATATCAGAATTCACCAACAGCTAATGAGTTTACACTGAGTTCTAATGTGTCAAATTAAAATATCATAAAAAGCAGAAAGCTCACCTATGCAAACAGGGCATGTGGGGAGCTCACTGGCTCCAATCGGTGGCAATGCAGCAATCTCAGTGGATGGCGTATACTGCACAGAAAGTATAAACAGGACACGGCACACCTCTCCCTGCACCATGGAAGAAGAGGTGGTCAGGTACAATAGCACACTTCCAATCTAACAACAGTGTCACATATGACTAGCAAATAACCAATTATCAATCTTAGCAACCTCTGATGATGAGAACCTCCATCCATTGACGTCCAGGTAGAACCGATCGGCGCTCTTCTGGTCCTCAAAGTCCACAAGCACGCTATACCGGTCCTCCACCCCATCATCCCTATACTCATGACAGCTTGCATCAACAGATAGCTCAATGAGCAGAGCAAGGCACGATTTGCCGTAGTGAAACCGATATGTGATCGCTGTCACCTGATGAAACGGATGTCGGAGGCGCGCTCGACATAGGGACCGCAGAAACGGACGAAGTCGTCAGGCGAGACGCGGGTCGGGACGGCGAGAACCAGGAGGCATGTGTCGCGCCACGGCTGCGAGAGACAGGGCAACAGGCGTAAGCCCGTCGCAAAACGAGCACA
>LAPY01000026.1:338784-353290 GCA_000970635.1 Eragrostis tef
GTTAACTTGTCTCTTTCCCAGGTTACGGAGAAGGAACTTTTGCTTAGCGATTTGAAGTGGGAAGGTCCGCTCAGTAGCAAAAGGTTGGGACAAAAATGTTCTAGGAGAGTGTACAGAATGCTCATGGCAGAAGATGGAAACTTGTACACAGACACTGCTGAAACTGGTGCTTAGTGCTTACCCATCTGGACCTTTGCCATTGACGTTTTACACATCCTCGTGATGGTCGACTGTATCATCCTTTTGTTGTCGGTAATCTGTGATGTGTGCATTCACGGATGCACTGTCAGGATGATAATTCACGTAAGCCCTGGCATGTGTTGTATATTTTGTTTAGCTCTGACGAGGATTTGACTGTATGGTTAAGGCGTTTCAGATGTAATGTCCTAGTAACTGGATGACAAGACATCTGCTTCCTATTGAGTGGAGTAGTAGTTAACAGTGCTTTTAATCTTTGCTGACAGCAGGGTTCCCTTAAAAAACTTGCATATCATCAAAGTTTGGTACTGAAATATTGGGTTTCATGGTACTGCAAGGGTCCTGCATTTGTCTGTGTCGAGTGTCGACAGTGTCATATGAAGTACCGCTTCATGGACTCATGGTGCAGCCGTGCATTGTACGATTACACGAAGTAATGCACTGAAAGATGCTGTTGCTCTTTTACTATCGTCATGAAATGGGGTGCCTTGCCGCTAGATTTACAGTAACCTTGCTTGTCAGAATTCAGAATAGTTCCCGTTCTGGCGAGTAGGGTAAAGAGATGATGCACGGGCAGCAAACGCCTCAACAAATAGACGTCCAATGATGTACGGTTGCAGGCTTGTAGCTGCAGCACTGAACCCTGTCTATGGAATGGGGGAACGCAGGACGGACACGGCTGCCTGGCAGGCGGTTGTGCCGCGACCGGTGTACTACGCTCATCAGCTCAGGCAAGGCGATGACAAGATGCCAGCGATCAGATTCAGAGGCGTGGTGCCAGTTTTCTAGTCTCCAAAAGGAAGCGTGATTCTGCTAAGGTACCCAGTGCCGAAATGTGTGCACATCAGTGAATAAAGAGAGCCGAAAGGAAGGGGAAATGTTTCAAGGAAATGCCAGAAAAAGGGAGACGATAGGATGGAATTGATGCAAGGCCGTCACAACTATTCATGAAATCGTGGTATCTTCAGCGTTCCTTTTGTGGACTAACAACAGGTGTACGTCCAAAAGGATAACATCACATGGAATTTTCCAAGCATTGCAACGGCAAAAGAGGCCTAACTGATGTACCATCATTTACCTAGCGAGAAAGAATCCCTCTGATCTCTTAGGTTAGGTTTCCGGTGCCGTGCATTCCAAGCCGACATGTTCTTTTCTCAAGACCCAGCCTGCGACGGGCCGGTGCGCGATTGCCGGAAACTCCATTACAATCACATGCGGCATTTCTGAATGTTCTTGCACGGAGTGTCATCTGAATCAACGGAACCTCCAGATTTTATGTTGCACTATACTCGTACATGTGAGCAATGCCATGTTGTTGTCAAAGTATCTCGGGCACGCAGCCGGTGGGCCACTGCGCACGCACCCGATGTCTTAGGGCGCTATGATGAGGTCATGATGCAACTTCACAGGCAGAGATGTTAATTTACATTATCCCCAGCTATAGCTTGTGATGATGCCCGGTGGTCCATATTTGATTATTGTAAAAGATGGTACAGTAGATTCACCTACAGGGATTTGTTAAGCTGTTGGAGGCGCGTTGGATTCCCATTGGCAGGCTGTGTGCCTGTGGTTTCTTGAGAAGAAGGCCTTCTCTGCTTGTCTGTATACAGTTTACAAAAGCACAAGTCATCTCATCGCACGTCGCTGGACAGAAGGAAAGTGAAGAAAAAAGGTGGGGAAAATATCGTAGGCCAACTGAATATATTCATACAAATGGATATACGGCATAGCAGTACAGACAGATGGCAGTGACCGGTGAACATTCTTTACAGTGAAATGGCATACCTACTTGTCCGTCATCTGTGATTCGGTATGAGACGAGACGAAGGGAAGTCACAAGTGATCGTCCCAAGCAACGAAAGGAATCTGCAAGGCGTGGCCATGCGTACTGTACCCATGTCCTTCTTGCTTGAGCTACTACGAGAATGTGAGGGAGCCTCTCTCACGAGTCACCTACACATGCTTCGCTACGAACCGTACGTATACCTACTTGGAGCAGTACCCATACGCATGTAACGTTGTCAAGGTTTCTGTAACAGTGGCTCGCCTACGGCCGTAGCCTTTAAATTTTCCATGTGCCTTTGCTTATACCAGGCGCCTCTCGTTGTCAGCGGTAGTAGTAGAGAGGAACAAAGCCACTTGCTGAGCCCATGCCTGCACATTACACAGCAATTTTTGAGAGTAAAGAGCATTTTACTAGTAGTAGCTTGCCAACCCTTGTACAGCGGTTGATAGTTGGATGGTAGTAGAACTGACCACTGGGTTGGATTAGTGTATATTTTGACTGGCATAAATGAATGCTGCTGTACCTGTACACCACCGCAAAATTATCAACCGGTTCTTTCAGTGTCACGTTTGAAACTCTGAACTTTCAAAGGTTGGTGGTGCCTGCGGGTTTCTCCATAGTCCTCTCTTCTCGGTCATTATCATGGCGTGCAGCCGGGGGCCTGTAGCGCGTCTGGTTTGCAGGTCTGCTTAAACGGCAAGTGATTGACGAAGCGCAAGTTGAATTATAAAGATTTTGTGCGGTCTCTGTTGCGTCATGGGCTGTGCGCGCGCGCGCATCAATGCGGTGTCCGTCCTGATGTCGCAGCCAGCGAAAGATGAGTGAGTAGTTAAGTCCAGGTCCCCGGTTTGATTAGCTGCCTGTGGACTGTGTTGTTAGCTGTGGAGTTACAGCGAGCTATGATCAGTAGCCGGGTGGGCAGAGTCTAGCTAGGGTTAGACAAAACTGAATTAAAATGCAGTGATGCGGTACGGCTTTCTTGGGCGTCGTCGTGCTATGCAAGTTGGTCCAGCGTACAGATAGCTGGGCTCTCAAGAGAAGCGATGCTGCTTCTGTTGCCGTTGCGCAGGAGTACTTGGTGGTGCGGATTTGGTTGCCGGAAACCGAGCGGAAGAGGCGATGCGGACGGCAACGAGACGAGAGGCGGATCCGCATATGCAGGGGCGGCGGTTTCCTGAGCCGGCGGGGCCGCGTGCGACGCGAGAGGAGAGACGGGGCGAAAGTGAGCGAGAAACGGGTCGCGCGGCGTGCCGTTTCTTGCGTCGCGGCGCATGCCGACGCGGCCATCACCAGCAGGGTGATCACGAGCCTTTGCACCGATTAATCCATTGCGCGAGACGCGGCCTCTCAGGTGAGTGAACAACAAGCGAGCAAAGCATGTGTGTAAACGAGGCGCGCAGTACCATCGCGATTACTACTGCGTCACGAGACCCTGCGTGATGCCATTAAGGTTTGGTCCACTCCTCGACTCCACGCTCGGGACAAGATCCTCGCATCATTGGCCGCAATCACACACGACGTCCCAAGGTCGTGCCGACTTTTTATACTAGTAACGTGGAGGAGGAAAGCAACACGGGAACAGACAAGGCGACTTCGGGAGCAGAAACACGCACCGTGCATGAAAAACTAAACAATGTTTTTGTTCCCGGTAATCACCCCGCCGGCACGTCGCCTCACTAGTTTAGCCCGTATGCCCATGAGGTAAGGTAATAAACCAAGCAAAGTGAGCAGCCGTACTACCATGCCATGCCATGCCATGCCGCCGTCGCATCGGGAGCGGCGCAACAGGACCGTGAATCAAGGAGCAGCAGCGGCTCGAGCCGTCCGCCCTGTTGCCCCTGCTCACTGCCTACAAAGCAGCCAGCCGGAAATTATGACGACGTGCTCGCTCGTTCCTCGCTTCTCTCCCGCCTCCCGTCACCCAACAAGTGACCCAACCCGACCTGTCTGTGAAAGCAGGCAGGCAGCAACGGCAGCATAGCAGCGGCGGCAACAAATCACAGTTACCAATGGCTCCAAGTGCGTGCGTAGAAAACCACCACCCACCCCACGAGCCCCACGATGGAACACGGGAGCTTTGGGGGGCTTTCTTTCAGCATAGTTTGAGCTGGAAAAGAGGCGGAAACCGGCGTGAAACCGTAGCCAATTCACACGATCATTTCCATCGACGTCATGATGATGATCACCGATCGATCGATCGTGCGCGCACTGTGCAGGGGACTGCTGCTGACTCTGTTCGGACCTGCGTGTCGACGGAGTCCTGGCGTTCATTTAATTTAGCACTAAATTTTGAAGGGCTCTAAACAAAGAGATTTTTTTAGTACTAAATAAAGTCTAATGACAAAACCATTTTACAGATAGATACATTTTTACAAGACGAATCTAATGAGTCTAATTAATCTATGTTTTGCTACAAACATGCTACAGTAACCGTCGCCTAATCACGGCTTACTTACTCTCGTTAGATTCGTCTCGCGAATTAGACCAGGGGTTCTGCAGTTAGTTTTGTAATTAAATTTTATTTAATACTTTTAAATGATATGATTCTTTTATTTGGACCTCTCTAAATTTTAGACCTCCATAAAACGAATACCGCTGGTTTCGTCCACTATCGTTGTTGTGGGCTGCTCGGGGATAAAGCCGCTCGCTTTCACGACGACGCACCGTTGCGGCAACGGAACAGGAACAGGAGGCAAAGGGCCGCGGGATACGTATATATGCTTAGGTAAATCTGATGTGCATTCCATTGATTCTGTTTCTGCCCGGCGTTGGCGTGTCGGCGTGAGATGGAGAGAGAGAGGTGATGGAAAAAGGCTTGATGAATGATTCAGGTCAAACAATACAGGATGGCCAAAACGGGGTCCCTCTCTCTGAAGTCTGAAACTTTGTTTGGTGTCTCTTGCTTGTACTGTACTGCTCGCTTGATCATTTCCGCCACAGGATGGTCGTTGATCCCCTGTGGGAGCAGTAATTGTTTGGTTGACTCGTTCGTTATGCATACATGCATGGGCGATCATGTGTTGCAGGCGAGATCACAGGGAACGGACAGATTAAAGCGACATTCCGTGCCAAGTCATGCACTGTTTGATTGAAGGCTCCGGGTGCAGATAAGCAATCAGGGTTTCTCCTCTTTCTCTTTTTTTTTTCTCCTCTGTCAAATTTGGATGGATTATTCATGCACCTAAAAGCTTTGAACAGATTTTCAGTAGTTCTCGTGGAAACAGTTGGAGCTCATCGATATTCTTGTAACTGAAGCGCTGGTTAGTAATCTGATGGGGTCCGTGTACAGTGACAGAGCTGTGTATACGGTTTGAACTTTGAACTGAACGAGAATGTACAGTCACAGGCCACGAGTCTTGTGCTGCGATGACCATGCAGACGAAAAATGGTTCCGCAAAGTCGATAGTCAACGGCTCGAACAGTCCAACGACGAGAAACCAAAACGGCCCCTACCTTACTCTGTCCGGTTGGCACACACTTGGCAGCTTTTACGCAGCGTCCATGTTTTTGCCTCTCTTCCTTCACTGTAGCAAGTGTTGTAGGCCATGGAAAAAAAAAAGAAAAGAAAAGATGGAGGAAAAAACAAAAGCAGAACCCAACAATTCAATGATGCCGATCAGAAAGATGCTTGGAAGGAAGTCACGTAAAGCCATGCATCATCACCTAAACACCTGCTGCGACCGGTAAACTAAAGCAGCCTAGCTAGCACCGATTGGGGCGATGCATATGTTTATGCTACTGGTATTGCGGATGCTTGCCTTTGAATGGCACCATCTTTGTTGCTGCCAGTCCATACATGAGTGCTCGCTCGCCTACTCACCCCTCACTCATCACCTTTTTACGTTTCCGCTAGGCAATGGCAGATTGGCGGTGCAGCGACCACGGTGCTTTGTTCGTTCCCCGCTGTCACATGACTTTCTTTCACCACCATCAAGTTTTCCTGCATTTTTTTTTCAGTCAGGTTTTGTTAGTAACGGCTTGGAGTTTAGAAGCGAGTTTGGGATGCATTTAGACGTCTTTATAAGCCGGCCTAATGGAAGTAGACGCGAGAAGAATAATCCATGCATATGCTCCACGTTGTGCTTGCCTTGTGATCATCACTTGCTTTCACAACGATATCTGAGCTGCTACCAGGAAATTTAATACACTAGATTTCCTCTGCAAATCGGAAATAGTAGTGACAATTATAGTAACGAAGATAATCTTCCAGCAAAAAGACAATTGGTACTGGTAGTGACAATTACAGAGACAACCTTCCGTCCTTGAATTGGTCAATACACATGCGCACACAATGCAGAAGATGACGCTGCTATTTTGGTACAGTACATTGGCATGACCACGGCAATATCCTCTCGTCTGATGATCGCAACTTCTGCGGAAAGGATTGAGCGAGGTGGTGTACGAAAAAGGCAGCATTTAGATGAGGTTCTTTACGTAATTTAGCCCAAAGTGGCAAGAGGAAAGGTGAAGGGCAGGGAATCGTTCCCAAACGGAGAGAAACGAGAAAAGAAAAGCAATGGCAGGGCGCATTCCCGCCCGTATATTCCTCCGGAAGTAGTACAGCTCCACACAGCACGAGCTCCGTCAGAAAAGCAGCAAAGCACGCGCCGGGCCACAGGCAGGCATCAAAGAAACCCAACGCCCTGCTCTTTTTTTTTTACCTGAAAAAACCGTGTGAAAATGGACGACGCCTCTTCACGAAATGCTCATGAACAGCCGCCTTTTTCGGTGCAGTTGAGCATCTGAACACGAACGCACTATCTCAAATTGCAGGCTGAAAAACAGTTGTGCGCAATCCTATGTTCAGGTGAAGATAATGCAAAATTATATAATGGCTGCTGGTATCTTGCATTAGCGATGGCATCGTCGAAGTGGCACATGCCATGCAAGCACCATCCTTGGGTGCACCGCTCAAGACACGTATCAGCTTTTGACTTACTCCATATACATGTCCATGATGGTGGCACGAGGGCCCCACGGTGTATGCGTATTCTGGCTGCGTGAGGTGCTGTGCTGCTGACGGACGAGGGTGATGGAAACTCGGAATTCAACAGCATCCTTCGGTCACCAGCACGGGGTTTTTAATTGGTTTCAGACTGCCCAGGATTAGGACCACTACTCATGAGTTTCACACAAAAATATAATTAATACTTAGAAATGCAGGAACAACAACCATTTCAAAGAAGAAAGTGAAGGACAGGAGCCGAGAAAATGCAGGAAAGATGGAGCTAATGACTTGCTTCCATGCTTTTCATGCATCAAACAGGGAGGAGATACTGGTTCCTGATTTTTCTTGCATCAAACACTGCCTTGTAAACAAGTCATCAGGCCAACCGAGCCTGACATGGGGAGAATTGAGACGCCATACCGCAGAATGATTTCCTGTCACGAAATGGTTTGTAAACATTGGCAGCCTTTAATCAATCATCTAAAACATCACGCAAGTTGATGCGTATAATAGTACTACGCCTTGATCTGAAATTTATTCCTACACCTCACTTTCATATTTTTCTTATGAGGTGACAAATGTGCAGCCATTACACAATCCAACTAACAATATCTCATGACACTTGGGTTACACCCAGAGATATTCAATGCAAAGGATGCTCAAGCAAAGAAAAAAAATTCAAGGCAAGAGATGAGCATAGCACGCTCACGGTGCATGCAGAGGAGGAGATATAGAGAGATATATGCAAGGCTCCGAAAGGGGCAGGGCAGGGGGGTCATGTGAATGACAACACGATACAGGCCTCTAATCTTTGGCCGTTCTTAAAGAAAGCTAAATTCTAATGGGCAACATTTAAAGGTTTTAGTGGGGGAGGAAAGGGATCCTTGCAAGACCCAGGCCAGAGTGCGAAAGAGAGAGAGGAGGCAGAAATAAATAAACCCGAATTCAGCCAAACTTCTCTCTCTCTCCCACCTCCTTACATCTTCTCATCACCACCCCCCACCCTCCTCCCTGTCTCCTTCCTCTTGACAAATTTTCCTCCACCCATTCCCTTCCTGTTCTTCTCCACCCACTCCACCGATCTCTCTCTGAATTCGGTCCCGTCTTGCCTACCATCTCTGCATCTGCCTCTCCTGCAAGCGGTTCTTGTTTCATCCGTTTGCTGGGTTGGTTCTATCTCTGTCTCTCCCTGGATATAGAATCAAGAAACAGGAGTCAAGGAGGAAGAAAGAAGAGAAATCAGAACAGGTTTGTTCTGTCGCTTGGATTACGGTTCTTGCAAGTTGTTCGGGACCTTTGGACCAGTTTCTGGTATGGTTTTGTTGCATCTTTCTGCCAGTCTGTTCCTGTTTTGTTTTTCTCATCTTGTCTGTTGATTCTGCATGCCAAAACTCTCGCTTGTTTTGTTTCAGTCCATGATTCTTTCGACATATCTGTTTTCTTCCTGATGATTCCTTCATGGTTCATTCCACCAGTAGTTCATCAAGCCAGGCTGCCCCATGTTATTAAACTGTCAAGAATTCATGTTTTTTTCAGAAACAAAATTCTCAACTTCCATGTCTGAAACAAAACCATGTTTTGATTAGTGTGATTCTGAGATGTGTTGGTTCGGTTAAAATGTCTTCCTCTGTTTGTTGTATTTCAATTTTGAAGATCAGAGAACCAATATTTCTCTTTGAAACCGTGGATGGATACTTCTACCTTTTCCTCTTTATTTTTGCTTCTTTTACTGCGTCCTTTTGCAAACCGATAGGAAAGGGAAATAAATGCAAAAGAAAAGATTGTTTTTTTTTCTTTCTCGGCGGCCGCAGAATAATGGGGCCCATCCTGCATGCGGTCCATCTGTTTAGGTCGCACGCATTGTACATTCACCGTGCTTTCACCCATTAAAATGCATGCATCAGCACAGCTTTTGCTTACAACAGCAACCCAAACCATCAAGTTTGGTGCATGCATTGCATACGCCACACCAAATGCGGTTCATGCCAAGACTGCTACGGTCAAATTAGTTGGTAATACTGTACTGTCATTGGTTGGTTGCTGTCTAATTGTAAAACCCAATCGAGTGCATTTACTTCCTGATAACAAGTCTGAGTTGAAATTTACTATGTTTTCGAGAGCAACTAATGGTTAAATGTGTTTACTTGGAGCATATTTTGTCGGCAAACCTTGAAGGCATAGCCTATGTTGACCTTATCTTTAAGAATTCCATCCATTCAGTTCCTATTTTCTTCTGTTCCTTTATAAAGGTTGCGGAGAAATGTCTTGCCAAAATTTCTAATTTGTTGCTTGCATTTACAGGTCACTGAAACAAAGAACATCAGAGATGCTACCACAGATCAATTAGTATCTTGTTGCCGTACTTTGGACAGAATACCTTTAATGATGCAAGGGCGGAGGAATTCTGTCGAGCATTTCACTGATGTCTTTGGATTGGACATTCGATCAAGTTCAGGCAACCCTGTCATGGATCAGCAGGCATATTGGAATAATTTTCTTGGATCAGTAGAGTCACAGAATCTTCATGGTTATCAGATTAACCATAGTGACGCCACCATTCCATATGGAAATGATGCACAACAGGATGGTACATTTCGTGGTTTCTGGGAGTCAGGCGAAGCTAGTTCAAGTGGCAGCGCACTAAACTATGGGGGCTCTAACAATGTTAAAACAGATCATCTTAACATCAATGGTGGCTTGAGGATTGGTGAAAGACGACAGGTTGCTGATACTAACCTTTCTCTGGATGTCGATATAAACCTCAATGGTAACATTAATGAATTATGTAGTCAAAGTTCAAATGTGAACCGTGTCTCTCAAGGCCCTGGGCATTATGGTGGCTGTGATCGTAATGGTACAAATGCTCAGCCAACTGACCTCAGATTACATCCTTATGGGACATTCCTCTTTGGTTCAGAGCAAACAGATTCTTTCGGTTCGTTGAACCCAAACGAAAATCCTTTGGGTGATTTTTCACTAATGCCGGAAGGCATTGCTTCAAGACCAGGGAGTTCTCTTGACGGCCGCCGACTAGCATGCAAGAGAAAAAATATTGAAGGGGCCAATGGACAGAGTTCAGCTGGTGCTAGCACAAGTGTTTCCCACAGGAACGATTTTTCTTTCCCAACCATTGCTTCTTCAAGTTACACTGCTGCTCCTATTAGAAATTCATCCTCTCCAAGTTGCTTGTTGATTCCAAGTTCCATTGAGGATCAACCCCCTCTATATGGAACTGATGCAGGGCTTGCACATGGTAGCTATGATTCTAGTGCAGGCATTAACAATGCTGGGAATTCACAGAGAAGTTTCCGGCCAAGAACTACCACAGCTCAACAGATTGCTCCCAGTAGCGTATGGCCCTCTTCTAACACTATCAGGTTTTCAAACTCGTGGAATCTTCAGCCACCTCACCTGCCGGGTACATTTGATGAGTCACAAGAGGTTATTCCTGTGGTCAATAGCCTCAACTTGCATCAACATCCATTAAATGTTCCTGGTGTTCCGCAAGTTGCAAACCATTTCACAGGTCATAGAGCGTCATCATCAAGAGCTGGCAGTTTAGAGAACAGAATTCTCGGTAGCGAAGAGGTTACTAGGAGGCATGTGGTACCTACGAGCTTCTCTGACTTACTTCCCCCTGCATCAGTAGAAATGAGGCGTCTGATGCCAGAACCATCTAACTGGAGCTCAGATGCTCGAGGCACTGCAGTTTCTGGAAATGTGCCTCTTGTATCAAGAGCTAATACCAATTCAACAGCAAATGCACCAGCAGGATTTACTCAGCAAAACCTGCAGAGACGCCATCCTCGAAATTTATCCGAGGTAACTTTTTTTTGTCTCACCTTTTGCGACCTGTTTTCAGTTTGATTGCTCAATTTGTTTACACTACAATCTTATTTTCTTATAGGAGATTGGTCGACTATCTGGAGCACTCCGTGCTCATCAGTCCCCTCGCTTAAGGTCAGGATATCTGTTGGAGCGCGAGGGCGAAGGAGTTTGGGGTGCTCCTTTGTCAATGAGGAGTAGAGAAGGGAGAAGGTTAATGGAGGTATGTTGATTGTTAATGTTCACTACCCTGTTCTTCATGTAACTTGTTAAGAACAATGTCAAGAAAAAGGTTTAATAACACCCATATAAAAACATACGGAAGCAATATCATCAGGAATTTTATTTCATATTAGAAGAGCTGGCTAAATTACAACCATCTGTGAAAGTTCTTCCATGCTTTCATCCCTTCCGTATTTGTGCTTCCCTTTCCTGTTACCTGGAAATATTGAGAGAAGTTCCCCTAGAAATATTGAGAGAATGTTCGATCTATGTAGTTCAACGTTATACACCAATCTGTCTAGTTCTTAATTTTTTTTACTTTTCAACAGATTCGAAATGCACTTCAAATGATCCAGAGAGGAGAGAATGTAAGATTGGAGGTGAGTGACTGCAGGCTCCATCTGAGTTGTTTGCTGTATTTCCCATTATCATTATTTGATGTACCATAAGTAAAATCTGGGAGGGTTCTTTGAGGAATTTCGTTTTCTTTTGGACTATTTTCTTGTTAGTTGTACTTATTGCTGGTCGATTGGCTCTATCGTACTTCAAAATGTAGTGGTGTATTCCTATCATGTAATCAAAGAAAGCAAAGTATTAAAATGTGTACAACGCCTTAATCATACAAAAGCTGTGATATAGAAAAACAGGGACAAGAAATATGGACTTCTCCAAGTCTGAACTAGAGTACAGAAGCCCAGAATCACAATGCAGTTATTTAGTGCCACTTGACTGTTCTTATAATAACATGACAAACTGACATGAATATACAACATGAAATGAGTACTAAAGATAAATCCAGTGAAAATTTATTCGTTGTCCTTTAGTTTATCGATGCTTATTGTTGTAATTTACTTCTTACACGTATTGTCTGTTTTGTGAGCAGTCTATTTTCTATGGTGGCATCGACATTCAAGACAGACACAGGGACATGCGCCTTGACATAGACAATATGTCTTATGAGGTTTGTTTTCCTTAGGAAGACATTACATGTATCTTTGCCAAGAAAAAAATCTAATCTTGGCGGCTGCTTTCTTTCAGGAGCTATTAGCATTGGAGGAAAGAATAGGAAATGTTAATACTGGCCTGAGCGAGGAAGCAGTAACAAAGCTGCTCAAGCAAAGGAAATTCTCATCATGGAGACTAAAAGCATCATCGGACCCAGAGCCTTGTTGTATTTGCCAGGTATTAATCTGCTGTGCTGTGACTATTAGAAAGTAGGAGCACTTTTTTCAGTTGGTTATATGTATTTCAATGTGCAGCGTCTATAAGCATGAATGATAAAAATACCTTTCTCAGTGAGTCTGTTAATAAATCAGGCCTCTCAAGTGTACTCCTGTTGGAAAATGGTCGTGTTCCGACCATAGCGGCAGTGCAAATCTGTACTGGCCATCCCGTGGGAACATCATCATATTCCAACCGGAGTGAGTGGTTTATTGTTAGCCTGGACAATATGGTCAACTTATGAAACAAAAATTTATCCGTTAAGGCCTACACTTTGTTTCTGCTTCTTACTGTGTCATGGCAATCTGACTCCATTACTGTCAAACTACAAGTCGACAACTACTTAGCTCTAATATGTGCTGCGATTCAAGCGCTACTGTTAATTTGTAAGAGGAACCCTGCTATGAACATGCTGACAGAAGCTTGTAGCAGAAAGTTTTGCTGAATGAAAGTAATTTGGACAAATGCTTGCATTTGCTAGTCTACAACCACTCTGAACGGGATATGCATTATTCATCACATAGCCATTGTTTGTTGGATTTGCGAGTTCTTGAGGTTTCAGGAGGCTGTACCACTTACGTTTTTCTCTCCGTTTATCCAGGAGGAATATGTCGATGGCGATGATCTTGGGCGGCTTGACTGTGGGCACGATTTTCATGCTGGCTGTATCAAGCAATGGCTGGGGATGAAGAATCTGTGTCCCATCTGCAAGAACACTGCGCTGAAGACCTAAATTAGGACAACAGCTCGTTAGAGACACCAATGTTCATGTTACCTTCATTTGATCGCAAGATCATTTACCGATTCATATTATTGTGCTTTTTGTTGGGAAAATTTTGCAACTGAGAAGGAAAAAAAAATGAATGATGGTCCTTGTGAACTGCTGTTGCAGTAAATAATCCCTGGAATCTGTCTCTGTATTTAACTGAATGTTCATGGCTGGTATAATGAATGTCGTAGGTTCATAAACTTCAAAGAGAGGGCATGTTACATAACATCTCGTGCTAGAATTTTGCTGGCTCTGTTTCAATGTGCTGATGCAGTGAAGCACGTACCTGTTTCTTAAACAAGGATGTTGCTTGTATGCATGCAATCTGTTTGATAAAATCAACAGATAAGGCTTCACCTTGCCACCCCTGCACGGCTGCACCGTCGGCTTGACCTCGGAGCTGTATGGTTTCTTGCCGGCGACAGACGCCATGCCCCCGGAAACCCGGCACCCAACTCTCGACGTCGTCACTGACTCGTTGTGCGCCCATGATCCTATCTATCCAGGGTTGCAACGGCTGAGCATTGGGGGTTCCTGTCTAAGCCACACATAGAACACTCGCGCGCCGGCACCCGCCAAGCCATCAGCGAGGTCGTAATCACGACTTTCAAGTGACGGGTACCCCCAGCGTCTGACGCCGCACAGCTGGCAATCAAGACGTCGGCTTCGACGTGCAGGGAAGGGGCTCCATGTTTGTCGCTTGCTTACAGCAGTGCCACCATGTGCGAAGGAAGAGCACGCCAAATCTTTGCCCCAAAAGATTATTCGGCGAACGGAGAGCCGAGATTTGTTGGGGGTTCGTTCTGGAGCGATGCAGTGGAGGAGGAGCTGAAGATCGCCGCCCCAAGTCGCCGGGCCTCTCCAGGCGTCCTCTTCTGCCGTGCTGCATCCCGCCGCCGGCGTAGGACGGGAGAACAGGAAGAAGGGAGTGGACCAGTAATTGGCCATCCGCCGCTTAGTTGACCGGACGATGTGTATCGAGCCGCACGAATCTGATCCGACGGCAGCACGAAACCCTCATTGCGGTTGACCGTTGTGAACTTTACAGAAAACCCCCTAAAAGGGATCGCAACTATTGATCGCGATCCAACTTTTTACATACACACCCCTAACATGGATCGCTTTTAATAATCGCGATCCAGTATTCTTACATAAACATCCCTATAGTGCTCAAGTTTTCGCAGAAATCTCCCTGGTTCCGGTCCCCTCGCCTGTTCCTCTGCCTCGCCTCCGGTGGAGACGCCGCCGCCGCCGCCGAAGGTGGATTCGCGTACGGCACCCTGAAGCGAGGGCTCGACATAAAGGCAACCGACCTCTCCCCGGCAGCGTCAGCCTCTTTTCTGTCGTCGTCCTCCGGCCGGCCCCTGCTTGTTCCTATCCGGCGTCAGGCGCGAGAACCCGGCACGCCGCTCTCGACGGTGTCAGTAGTCTCTCTCCATCCAGGCCGGGCGAGTCGTTGTGGGGCTTCCTTCCTGGCCACACAAACGCGCACCGGAAGTCCGCGCCACGGCTGCTGCGCCAAGGCATCGGCGCGGGC
>LAPY01000026.1:368541-381594 GCA_000970635.1 Eragrostis tef
AAACCGTCAAGTGGATGGAGAGTTGGGTTGCTGGTGCTGGTGCGCTGCCTGGCCCAGGCTTGGCGCGCGCGTGCATGCACTGGTCTAGTGCCGTTCCCGCGCCTCGCTATCCGGCTGCGGTGTTGCGTTGTTTGTCGCTTCCGCCGCGACGCGCCGGCCGCCAACCCGACCCGAGCGAGGGCGCCGACAAGGAGCGGGACCACGACCCCGCCTGCCCTTCCCTGTCGAGATTTCGGCGAATCCCTTCCTCCCGCGTTTTGGACACTTTCCCTTTGGGACGGCCGGCCTACTATACGACGTCCGCGTGCGTCGCAGGAAGCCGGCACCGTTTGGCTTTGATTCTTTTCCCGCCAGGTTCCGTTCGTACTCAGTGGTGACGTACTGATACTACTCCATTAACCTATTGCGGTCAGTAAGTACTAATAGTAGAGTTTATGATCGTTCTGATTAATGAACGTCGACGGGCTCATTCGAGCGTTGCACTTGCACGGACGCATGCGTGAGGGGGTTTCGTCGTTCCTGGAATATGCTTGCCGGCAGCCGGCCCTTTGATGGTCCTGCCCGCAGGGTCCCATGGTGTGATGGTCGACCACACCTGACAAGTTGTTCCTCTTTTCTGGGCTAATCATTGCTCACTTGCTTCAAAAGGAGGAAAAACCACCACGTCCAGCATGGCATGGACGCGAGCCAAAAGAGAGAAGCCACGCTCGCTCCCGCCCCCGCGCGCGCAGCGCAGTCCCCTCTGTGTTTAGGAGTGAGTAGTAGGGCAGGGTGCTTGCAAATTGATTGAGAGCGCTCATGATTTGTTCGTGGACGTTGTTGCAAAAGCAGGCACCGTCATCGAGCCGGCCCGCGCGGAGGACCACACGACACGAATCAACGAACGAGCAGGTCTCAATCTCTTTTCTTTCCCCCCGTCTTTCCAGCCAGGTTCCGCAGCTACGTTACGCTCCGTCTTCCTTGCACACACGGCAATCTAATGCTACTTGCGGGGCAGTTGTGCTTGCGATTATAAAGGGACGTCAGATTGCCATGCACGCATCTCCACTTTGTCTGTTTGTTCATTAGCTGGAGATGTCAACGAGGAGCATCTCCAGTTTCATCTTCCTGTGTTTGTTACACTCAATTTGGCCATAAGGTACCATGGGCTACTTTGTTGGATATACTGAGTCATTGACTAAAGATCCATCAGGACAGATTCCTAAAGGAATGCCTGGCACCACCTGCTATGTAATGCATCAGATTTGACGCTGCTTTATCGCAAAGAAAAAAAAACAGAGTTGACACCGCTGATATGTGAGGCCTGGATGCCCACGATGCCGCACAACAGAGCGGAGGCGACAGCTAAATTAAAAAAAAATGAAAATCGTGGCACCGTTCTGGTGTTTTGGCCCATGTCAGTCACCTCAGTTTGGACCGTAATCAAACCCAACAGGCGGATAAAGTTGGGCCTACAGTACCGTAGCAGCTAGATTCACAAGTGTTCTCCGGCCTATTATCATAAGAGATCTCTTATCATAATGAGTCCTGTGGCCCAGCACTTGTTTCAGTTCAGGCCCAGTCCTTTATACTGTCGCGTTTTTCTGGACCTGTTCATCACTGTCCAACAATAAGCTACGTACAGCAGTCGTCCACGAACACAATCTTCATGGACTACGTTTGATCCATTTCTCGATCCTGATACTCAATCAGTGGCTGGTCAAAGTTCAGGCCCAAAGTAGTCATCGGCTGCCCAGCGTTCATTTGGGGTCCAACCCGTCGGGCCACTAAAGCAGAGCTTGACTATTCCAGCATCTTCGACCAGCGACCGCTCCTCCGAAGAGTATCCACTTTCTTACCTACTGTGCAGGTGATGCCGCAAGGCGCAGCGTGTAATGACCAGAAAACGAAGTAAACGGCATTGCCGGTCGCTTGCTACTAGCTCAACTGTTGTCCCCGAACCAGTCACAGCAGCAAGATGGGACGTCTCGGCTATAGCTAATAGTGGTTGCTTTTGTTCTTGCCTTGCTCTATTGAATCAGAACCCTCAGGGTCATGGAAGGAGGCTACCATCAGAAGCCATAGCAACTGGAACAGGGCTTGGTCTGGTCTTCGTTCATGCACTGCAATTGCACCCATTCATCGAGCCCAGATTCATCACTCCGATCCCGCGGCGTGCGTAATGGTACGTATCTATGTCAGTAAATTCATTGGCAATCAACTTCGTATCTTAGTCAAACTTGGCACGAATAATTCATCATCGTACCCCACTTAACTTTTACTGCGATCAGCCAGCAGAGCAGGGATAAGGATAATTTTGGCATTACCCGGACCGGACCTACATGAAAGCAGCAAAGACAAGCCGGTCGAGTTACGAGATGCATGTCGTGCGTAGTTCAGGGTCGTAGCTTGCATCTCTACGTCTTCTCGTGTCAAAATGCGTCAGTCATGAGCTAACTGCTTAGGATTGATTATTAACTGCCCACGCATCCTGATCTGCTCGTACAGTAACAAATTACGAGGATGTTTAACAATAGACACAGCCAGCGCAGGTTGATAGTTCCAAGGCGATAGCTAGCCCAGTTGTACGATGTTTCTATTTGTGGATACCATGTGCCAGCAGCCCAGCACACAAGAACACAGACCTATGTACCGACACGACAGCCTCATAGCTAGGGGCACAAAAACAAGCAGCAAGTGGCAATGCTACGTACTACCACCACCAAACTATAGCGACCAATGTTGTAAAGTGAGCAGTTCCTGCTACTGCTACTATAGTATGCCACGAACAAGAATCATGGCCAGGATTACAGAGAGCTGAAGCTACAAAAATTCATTTCAGACGTGGCTGGCATGCACCGATTCATGATTCATGCATGCATGCATGTTGCATGATGCTCCGACATCATGGCCAGGATTTTACTACTCTAACAGAAGCATTAACGTTTCCAACTCCGTGATCTTGACCCATAAGCGAGTCACTGTTTCGCTCGCCATGGTAAAAGAAGTTACCCGACCAATGTAGCTGTGCTGGTAGCCTGGTGTATGTACGAGTGCAGCACATGTATACGTGACGGTACAAATCACCTGACTGAATACTGAAGCGCCTGCGCGCACGACTACGGTGCAGCACCCTTCCGAGACACTTGTCTCCGGAGGCTCCAAAACGTACGAACCTGCACGCCTCGTCTTGTAGTTCGAGTTAAATGACCGACCTGAGCGTGTGTCTTTACCCTTTCGTATGTCCACACTTTTAATACGCCGGCATGAACTGCGTACGCACGACGCTGTTTACAGTTGCTGTGTCTTACTACATGTACAATTCGTCACTGTACCCATACGTCTGTAAGAACCCGATTCTGTCTTGACGCTGAACTTGATTGCAGCTAAGTGCAGGTGCAACAGTATAGAGATGTGTGCTCCATATTCAGATCGGATCTAATGGCGCCGGTAACACATATCATTGTTCTTTTTTTAGAGCAAAACACATGTCACTGCTCTCATAACCATAAGTTATCCCAAGGTTGACTGCAGTACAAACAGTGTATATGGCCTTCATTTTCAGCTCGTCTGGGTGGCATGAATCTATTGGGAAACAGGCAGGTTAATAAATCGTCTAGTACAACCGGCTGAACTGTTAGATGCGTATCCACCGCATCTGAATTCCCAACCATTCCCTAGACGAGACGACGTCCTCTAGTCATCTGGCCGGTTTCAAAACGTGACCAGCGTGTCTGAAATCTGAACGCCCAGAACTTAAGCATGGTTTCCAGCTTTCGGTTTTAGTCTTTTGGCCCTGTACCGATTCCATGTGTCCATCCAAACAAACTTTGGCTGCTGCATGCATGCCTGCACCTGTTGTTTTCCGCTCGCTCGATCTGTTTCCGTGAATCATCTGCACATGATGATACCACGTAACTTGCGGTTTTCTCACTAGCCATGACAGGCAGCCGCTTGTCGCTTTGCTCGACAGATGCAGGCTGGGCACGAAAATCTCCTGCTGATGTGGAGGGAATCATCAAACGGACCAGTGCAGGCGACTGCAGATTTGCAGAGAGAAGAGACTCCCAAAAGGCACTTCCATCGATCTCAATGGCCGGAGCATTCATTCAACAGGCTGGCCAGTGCCCTGCTAAGCGAGGAAAAAGAAGGTAAAGGCCAAGAGAGTCCTCTTGCGAAGCCTCGAAGGGGTAGAAAACAAGAGGAACAACACAATCAGTGACAAGGATAAAAGAGGCAACCAATGAAAGGTGACTCGACACTTGGATGCAGCTTGCAGCGGCAGATAGCTCTTGTTTTACTCGTTCCTGGCGAATGGGCGCGCAGCGAGCGAGAGACCGCATCCTCTTTTTTTACCAGTCAATTTTGATCGTGTCACGCATGGGACTGGACGGCAACTTTTGTCGCAGGTGATGGTGGCGCAGCAAGCCAGCACTGTGCTCCTGCGATAACTCACATGTGGTACTAACACAGATGCATGCGCATCGGAGGCTGTCTGCGCCGCATCTGGTCCCTATCTGATCTGTCTCCGGAAAGGAAATTCTGCTTCTCCCGTTCTGAGGCCATGAAGGGTTGGTGTTTGCATTGCTAGTAATAGCAATAGTAACTCTGATCAAGCTTGGCACATGGCTATTAAAAGCATGTTTTGTGCTCATAGTTAAGGAGTGGAAAAGGCAGATGCTGGCTGCCCATGTCCTGTGTCCTTTGCTCTGTTTGTTGATGAAGCTGCAACTGTTGTGTTGTCTTTCATGTTTCATGGTCTCAACCACCATCTCATCTGATAGACAACTAAGACAAGATGCAAGTTACCCAAAACCTTTCAATTCAAAGGATCCCAGTTTCGTTTTCCCGGAGAAATCAAAGAGGGGTGTGATCCATGATATAGTTGGAGTACTTATATTTTTGTTTCACATGCTCACCCGTCGCCACCACCGCCGGCTGTCACCGCGTCATTACTGTAGCAGTACCAAGTTAGGTCTCGATTAGACGGACCGGGCAGCTAACTTCGTGTACACCGATTGGCCCAACTGCCAAATAAGGAAAGCATTAACGCCTAAATTGACCGGCCAGCTCGGCATCGTAGCAGTGCAGCGAAATTATGTTTGGGACCAGATGGTGTCCCTGTTGGGCGTTGGCGCTCGAGAGGTTTTGAGGACGCCGTTGGTGCTGCAGCTAGCTGAGCTGACCAGATTCTTCCTGCACTTAATAACTCGCGGTACTATCATTATCTTTGTGATTTTACGCATCAAGACTGTCTTTCTCTTAGCCTACCGTAGATAGACACGAAAAGGTGTAGTACATGTGTGCGTGAATTGACTGCTAACTGGCCGTACTTGACAATTCCCATTTGTTCTGCCACTGCAAGTAATCTTTTGCCATTTGGTGCCTGCTGCTTTCGTTCGTTGGGTTCTAGACGTGGGCTACACTCTGCTGCTAACTTTGGAATGGAACAAAAATATTGCAGCAAAGCGTGTAAAATAACACGCAAGGCCACTTCAGCTCGCGGACCATCATCAATAATCGATGCCTGTCTGGTTGCTATCCCTGCTTTTGTTATGCCATCATGCACGGAACAAACTCGATCATCAAAAGAAATAATAATAACTACTAGTACGAGCTGCCTGCCCCGGTCGAATTAAGAAGTAACGATGGAAAGGAAAAAGCGGTGCGGATATTGTATTTTGTTCATCCAACGTATGAAGTGGTCGAACACCTTCTGTGGGCAGGCAGGCGGCCACGAGGCCCCTGGGAATTAACAATGCGCTCAACTTGCCCGAAACGAGCAGTGGACCAACGCGTTGTTTAATCGCCTCACTAGCTTGTGTTTCCCGTAATAGTAGTAGTGGCGCAAATCTGGCGATGATTTCTAGCTCGGATAAAGAAAACGTCCAGTTGCATGCCGCGTTCGGCTTTGTGTGGAATAAAAATAGCATCTGCGTGGTGGTCTGTTGGTGTCCCGTTGGTGGGTTACGCTTACGCGCCTTGCCTTTCTCGGTGTCTGATGATGGATCAGCAGAAAGCACACAAAAGCTTCGTGCCTAACCCTGATTGCAAGCCTGCTTTGCTGTCCCTACATACGTCGGACGCTTCACGTCACGAGTCTTACTCGATCGATCCTGATCAATTAATGTCCGTAGCTAAGAATGGTCAGCCCTGCCAAAGAACACAAAGTGATGTGCAGATGCAGACATCGCCCAATAATACGCATGGATCGATCCCTGCTAAGGAACACCCAGCTGGACTAGATCTAGAGGCGGCCTAACCAACCCTTGTTTTGGAAGATACTTTGTGCAGTAGCAGACCTTGTAAGCTGGACTTAGCCGAACCGGACCAAACCCTAGATACCATACCGCTTGCGACTTGCCACCTGATTAATCTGTTTATCAACTTTAAATTTGACGTGAGCTTGAGAAAGTGCGGCATCTAGATACCTAAGGCTACGTACTCATTCGTGTGTCTACATGTTTGGAGTAGGACTCCATCGTAGTTGGCGCCTCGGAGACGTCGCTGTTGTCCCCTTCCAATTTCCAACGGACCAACCCAACCCGGCATCCATGCAAGCGAGAGCAATGGTGGTTTCCTTATTCGTGCGTACGTGCCGGTGCTGCTTCACCTTTTCCTTTTTCTACTGCCATGGAGATGCACATGTGCTGCAAGCTCGCAATTGGGCAAGGACCGCGTTCCAGCAGTAGCATCCTGTTGCAGACAGCATGCATGCTTCGATTTGATGTGCTTCCGCTTGGCGTCTCTTCTGTGTCCTAACATGGTTTTGCCTGTCTAACATGGATTCTTTGGGCACCTAAAACCAACTCCGTTAAGAGGTGTTATTGATATGTGACTCGAAGAAGTTTTTACTGGCAGCTGGTAGAATGAAAATGATGCTTATTTCGCAGTATCACCGATAATTCATTAATATAAGTTAAAGTTCTTGTTCCGAAGAAATATGCTTTAAACGTACTAGGGCTTCATCACATGGCTCTACTCTTGCACGTGTGTAAGCAACTTGGCATTGAAGATGCCCTAATCAGTTGAGTTTGACTGTTTAATGCACGCAATTAGCTGTCGATTTCTTCATTAAACGGCAAATCGAATCAACTGAACCTGGTCTAGATCGTATAACTTCGTATAATATGGCTCTACTCTTGCACGTGTGTAAGCAACTTGGCATTGAAGATGCCCTAATCAGTTGAGTTTGACTGTTTAATGCACGCAATTAGCTGTCGATTTCTTCATTAAACGGCAAATCGAATCAACTGAACCTGGTCTAGAAGAAGGGCATTTGGCTAGAATAACTTGTAGCCTGTACTGAAATGGAGACAGGACATGGAAATTTGCAGTCGGGATCGCTCTTTATTTAGCGCTAGCTGGCCAGAGGCTTTGGTCAACAACAGAAAGGTCATGGGCACTGTTGCGCAGTCCTCTTCGTATGCATCTTTTAGTCTTCAACCTTACTTCCATTGCACCACAACTTTGGGACTTGGATAGCAGAGAATATTCGTACTCGAAAAAATCTCTCCATTAGTACGGGATGCATAGCAATCCAGACCCAACTCAATCGAAATACGCTACTACTTAGTACAGTGGCATGAGATGCGAGGCCCTTATTGGAGAGTCAACATGTGCATGCATGGCTCGTCGGAAGTCGGAACAGTACCATGTTTATTTTGGTTGCCACTTGTCTTAGTTTTTGTCCAGACAAAAGTATGGTAAAATGTTCCTTGTACTGGGCTACATGCACTAAAATATATACTAGGTAAACGAAACTAGACGGTGCACTTGCCAAGTGCGCAGTATAAATAATCCTCGATCACATGTTACTACATTTTGAAGTCTTTTTAGTTAAGAAAGTTGTCATAGTGTTTCCATTTAAAAACTTGAAGGAAGCAACTCTCTTAAGGACGAAGAATAATCTATATGCACCATTCCATTTCTTATGCAAAAAAAACTAAACATCTACTAAATAAGTTGGTGGAAGAGAGTTGTTTAGATCCTCAACCAACTTTTTGATGGTGTAATCCTTGATCACATGTTACTACATTTTTAAGTCCTTTTAGTTAAGAAAGTTGTCATAGTGTCGCCATCTAAAACTTGAAGGAACCAACTCTCTTAAGGACCAAGAATAATATCATCAAAAAGAAGGACGAAGAATAATCTATATGCACCATTCCATTTCTTATGCAAAAAAAACTAAACATCTACTAAATAAGTTGGTGGAAGAGAGTTGTTTAGATCCTCAACCAACTTTTTGATGGTGACAAGAATTTTGGCAACTAAAATTAGTAGCTAGAAAGTCCAAATTTCTAACATTCTTTTGAAAAATGCAATAGCTATATATATGTATTCCTTGTAGACTGCATTTGCTTTGGGAGTGAGTGCGTGTCCTTGACGATTCTCAGCTGTCACGGCTGAACCGTGCCGGGGGGCACACACGACCGGCGTCAACAGTGAGAAGAAGTGACAAGCAGAGGAGGCACGTCCTGAGCTTTTTCTTACAGCTGCGCAGCGATCGTCCTTGTCAATTGTGATGCCTGTCACGGCCAAACCCCAAAAGGCATGAGACGAGCCAACACGGCGTTCCGAATCTGCCGCCGCCCGCCATGAGGTGCGAGTTCAAACTATGGCAGACGAACGAAATCGCAAGCAAAACTCCGACAACGACAACGAGCAAGCTCCGTCGCAGCCGCTGCGGTGTACCACACATCATGGACATGATCTAGTAAGTAGCTAGCAGTTGCATGCCCTGGTCATCCGTCCGTGCATCTGGCCACGCCATAAACTTATCGTGTGCTTGGCCAGCCATTGGGTGGGCTCCGACTTCGATCGCCCATCTCGTACGGGCGCCCGCTTAATTTCCCTAGCTGGTACGACAAGTATGCATGCTTAGCTCTACATGCGATTTTCATGCAAACCACCTCTAATGGCTTGCATCGCCGCGAGTCCTTTGAAGCAATAGCAAAACAATGCACACACCTTATCGGATCGCTAGATCAACATTGCAGACAGGCCTAACAGACAACCACGATCGACAGATACAGATACGGGATAGATCGAGCGATTGTTACTCATCACGTCGCGGTTTCAATGCGTTTGAATGAGACACGCACGTTTTCAACTACAGCAGGGCAGCAGCCGCCATGGCTTCCTCTAATTTTCTGCTGCTGCGTCCACCAATGGCGTTTCGGCATGTAAACCCCTCCAAAAAGGGAAACTTTCAGCGAACCGTCGCGAGAAGACCTACCGTTTGTGTAGTCCCTAATCCTGTAGGCGGCGCTAGATATTTGCACCCTACATTTCGTCCTTCGCCATCTCGCTGTCACGCGGCAAGACTACGATTACAACTAGCATCTAGAGTCCGGGTCAAACAGTGTTGGATGGCTTACAAATTAAAGTAACCCGCGAGCGCGTCCTGCTTCAATTAGTCGACGGCTCAGGAAACTTGGAACTGAGTACCATGCAGGGGTACCAGGATTACTTGGAACTTTGGGGCCATCTCAAGGTACCCCATGCAGGGATCTTTGACTTGTTGGCTTTGACAGACTAAGCCGTCATGCATGCTTGCATGATCAAGTCTTTGTTGCTTGTCCGGAGCACGGGAGGGATGATCCATCGTCTCTTGACCGCCCATGGCTCACCGTGCCTGACCGACAGGCAGCTAAAACGGAACCATCAGAAGCATGGAGTTCTAGATGGGCTCTCCTTTTTTCTTAGCTTGCAGAAAATCACACATTTTGATGTTCCACACGCAACAATCAGTTAGGAGTAGCATTATTGAAATGTTGGAAAAAGAGATATCTGTTACGAGAAAGCTTTTTCTATTGAGATGTGAACAAGGAACATCTGGTTTGAGTTTACTCAATTCATGTTGTGCCTGCCGTATGATTCTGAAATCCAAATATATATTGAAGCTGGATATCCAAATTTTATACTGGGAACCAGCAAGAACGTGCAGGCAGTTGCAATTGTTGAAGTTCCAAGAAGACTCCGAACAGGTAATTTAACTACGTTGGAAATTTCTCCGATTTGGTTGTTGCTTAGCTTACTCCACACATTCGGTTTGTGACGTGTGTCGAACTGATGTCAGATGAACAGGAGTACCACCTTGCTAGGTCGCTATACCGTTTTCCACACGGAGAGGCGATTCTGTTCGTGTGGCCAACATGGCTGGCGGTAGTCAAAAGTACTCCATTCGTCTTAATTAAAATATAAAAAATTGAACTGTTTAGTCAAAGTCATTTTTTTTAGTTTTTGACTGTCGATAACTAAATATTAAAAAGTATTAGTAAAGTGTAAATTATGTTGTTGGTCAAATTAAGAAATAACTAAATATTCACTGCAAAGTCATCTATCATAATGTATAACCCTTTTTATAAATACTGCTGGTCAAAGTTGAAAAGTTTGACTTTGTCTAAACCTTACATCTCTTATATGTTGAGACTGAAGAAGTGGTTAAAGTCCTTCCCTTTATGTTGGACGACTTCGGTATTTTGGATGACTTCTGTTCTATGAAATTGTTCAAATGAATGTCTCACCCTTCTGATTGCAATTTGGACACTAAGTGCATCCGTCATGGTTTGACCCTGAGCGCTCACCATTTTGTGGCTTTGTGCCTGCCTTTCTTATTCGGTTGCAGTTGGTCTATGGGTACCGCTCGTTGAGCTTGCGTGAACCTTGTCTTGAGGGTTTTTGGTGGGCTTCTAATCAATATAAGGTCAGTGGACGCATATTTCCTTAATGATCGAGTTGTTTTCCCCTTCATGTCTAAAGTAAGCACTCGTGATTTTAAATAAAATGTTATTGCTTACAAATCCCCACATATTCCTTGAAAAGCCATTCCATATGTTCAAAACCATTCCATTTTCTCAACTAAAATGAATGTCACTCACTTCCAACTTTACTCGGGCTAGGAGCGTGCCCGTTGCAGTTTGACCCGGGTTGCTTCACCATTTGGTGATTTTGTGCCCATCTCATGCTTCAGTTATGTGGTTCTGGTCTTATAACGCTTGCGTGAATCCTGCTCCGTCCTGGTTTAATGGATCTTTTTTTATAATAAAAAGTATTAGTCTCTACCGATCGTGGTTTTTTTTGTCCTTCATATCTGAGCTAATTGAACGGTTTTTGATTTGCAAAAATAAAAGGCCCACAAAGAAAAAGACAATTCTTATGTCTATTTTTTTCTTATAGATTTTGCAGTAGCTCCTGGCATCAACATTTTGCAGCCTGTCTTGTTGTGGGAATCAATCAGCACCGTTTTTTTTATCAAGCATACCTGTATTATAGTTAAGGAAGAAGTACACAAATACGTACACAAACAGGTACGTTGTAGAAGGATACAGAGGACAGCTGTCCCACCCAATAAGCAAAAAGGCCCCTAACTAAACCAGAAATTGCAAAAAAGCCCTTGGACCTCTTTCTCCACAGGAACGGCAAGATCCTCCATCGCCAACCCTCGCCGGCGCCAGCCAGACCCACCGCCGCCACCATCCCAGCGCTAGAAGAAGCCCCATCGCCACATGGCTTTGATTTGAGCCGGAACAAACACTCGCATAGCGAGATGCGCCAGAGCTGAACGCGCTGTCGGCCGGGGCCATGCCCCGGGCTTCGACCAGCTGGAACCTCCGCTCGCCGTCGACGCCGGAAGCCGCCGCGGGATCTCCGAGCTCGGTTAGACCTCCAACCAACCACCAATCCGCAGCCTCCTCTTCCTTCCAGATCCAAAAGGTCGGCCCCCTCCTCACCTCGGCGAACTCCAAGACAGAAGAGGACCGACGGACTCCTAATCATGGACCCCCTGACGGGAGACCCACCCCCACAAGCTTGCCGCCGGCGCCGGAGCGGAACGCCAGCAGGGCACGGCCAAGCTCGGGGGGACAAATCCGGACTCGATGCCATCGCCGCCAGCCGGCGAGAGCGTAGCGAGCTCCGCCACCTCCCGACGCCTAGAGGGCCATCGGAAGCGGAGGAGATCACCGGCTCCGCCGGCGGCGACCCGGCGACCCTTTCCTCTCCCTTTCAACTGTAGCAGACGGGGGGAGAGAGGGTTCGAGAACAAGCGACCAGTTTTGGTGGAGCGCAACCTAGTCACCTACGAAAAGATCTTTGGTCCCGGTCAAAGTCTCGCGTGTTCGGAGGATAACAAGGTGAAAGAGAAGAAAAAGGGAGAAGCAGTGAACATGTGAGTTGCTGCTGTCACCGTCGCACTGACCTCAGGACACGATCCCTGCGGACGAAACCGTCCCCTGCCCGCCCTGTGCCGCCCCCAAAAGGAGAAGGCACGCCACAGCATAGCACCGCAAGCGCTTGACGAGGTAAGGTTGTTGCCCGCGCTAAGTAACACGTTTCCTTTTTGTTTACTGCAAACAAAAGCCCCAGCGAGGCCGAGTCGATGTGTGGTGAGTGGTGGCCGATGCCCCGGCAGCAGCAGAAGGAGCTTCCGCTTCTTATAACGGCGGACGCACCAGCGCGGCTCGGCTTTCCCCTCTTCCCCGACGGACGGATCCCCGAGCAGAGCAGAGCAGGGTAGAGGAGCAGGGCATCGCACTATGTTCCATGCTGCTCAAATTAGTGGCAAGTTGCAGCAGCGGCAACCTCCCGCCCGCTAGCTCCACCCCGCCCCCACCCCACCCGCTGGCTTGCGCCTTTTCTCTCCTCCTCCTCCTCCTCCTCCTCTGCTCTCCTAGGTTGGGAGAGTCTTTGCCAAGGGGATAGCAAAAGAGAAAGTACTTGCATACCCCAACAAGGCAGCCCCGGCTGCTTTTTGCCGCCTTCTCTTTCTTCTCACCCATCTCCTCTCCTCTCCTCTTTTGCCTGGGGTCCGACCCTTTGCGTTTCTTCTTCATCATCCATCATCGGTGGAGTGCGAGGCAAGAAGGGGAGCGACCGAGAGCTAGCCTTGCCTTTGTTTGACCCTCTCACTCATCGGCAGAGGGAGAGAGAAGCCATGTGGGATCTCAATGACTCGCCTGCCGCCGAGCCCACGCCGGCCATGTCCCCGTCGGCCGACGACTCCGGCGCGTCCTCCTCGTCCGCGCCCGCGCTCGTCGAAGACGCCGACGACGCGGACGCCGTCGGCACGCG
>LAPY01000026.1:388644-398986 GCA_000970635.1 Eragrostis tef
CTACGGCGGCAGCTGCAGCATCATCACGATTCCCACCCTACGTTACGACGCCGCCAGCCCCGAGCTGGGTGCAGAAGAACGGGTTCCACTCCCTGACCAGACCCACCTAGAAAGACCAAAGGAGTGTCATCTGAAGAACGATTCCTCAACCTTCGTTCGTTCGACGATTGTTACTGGATGCGATTCTTCTTTCTTTCTTTCCCTTTATCATCTTTTCTTCTTTGTTTCTCTCACCGCTTCTTGATTGGGCGAGAGAGACGGATTCTGAGGAGGACGGATGGGCATGTAAGTGCGGAGCTCCCTCGAAGATGGCGAGTGATTGGCAAGCGTCGCCTCACTCGAGCAGTGTATCTTTTGGCGCCTTTTCCTTTGCGCCATTGGCCAACAAACCATGACATTGGGTGTCACCGTCACGGCACATTTTGTTTGGTCTCATGTTGCATCACTCGCTGCATGATCATGGCCGTGGTTGCGGAAATTTGCTCCGTCCACTTCCGGCGGGCCGACAGAACTTTGCCCCTAGTAAAATTACCATCTTAGAATATGTGTGGTGTGGGTCGCACATTCATTTTCAACCTAGTATATCGTCGTGTATCTGTCGTACGTCATCCGGCATCCGATGATGATATAATCTAATAACATGCTTAATTGTGAGATATATCGTGCCTGTCGTTTTTAAGCATGCTCATGGTCTACTGCTCCATCACCGCTACAGTGTAAGCTGGTCTCTAGATTCATTGAACTGTAAACTATGCTTTAAGTTTCGAGTTGTATGGTTACTTTTTCCCGTGTCTTAGCGAATACTCTCTTGGTTTTTAAAATGAACTACTAACCTCTTTGTTTATTTTTAATAAGAAAATCGTCCTAACATCAACAATCAAAATTGGAGGGAGTATATAAAACACAACTACGTATATGTAGCTTACCATTAAGTATAAAGTTTTACTGAAAGGAGATGGTATTATAACACTTTTTTTTGCGACGAAATGGTATTATAACACGATACAACCTTAACGCGTTTTTAGCGGTAAGTTAATAAGGATTTTTTGTCTATATACTGGCAGTTTCGCAAAAACAAAAGAAGCTTAAGAGTGTTGTCTATAATATCTAGTCATTGTTAGTGCCACTATTAATTTATGGAAAGCATTTTCATGCGATTACTAGTATGAAAAAGGCTGCTACAATGAATAGTTGTACATATATGCATTTGTTCTTCATCAATACACTTTCCACATCCTTGGATACGCTTTAAAATGTGTTGGCTATATATGCACTCCCTTCAACGAGAGCAACAGTTCCCCGGCCAAGTGGCCGTAACATTTTGCTCGAGAAAGGGGATTCCTCGTTTCTAATTCGGGCAACGCAATAATTGAAGGGTGAAGAAGAAGAGACGAGGAGTAGGGAGGGGGCCCAGGCCTGGAGGAGCATGCTGGTCTTTGCAAAAGTGGGCTGGGCCAGGATCCTAAAGCCTGGGCGCGGTAAAGCTGATTCCAGTAACTGGCTTTGGGCACCAGTTAATGTGGAGGCCTCCGATGCCGTGTCGCTCTCCCTCCTCGGCCCGCCCCCCTCCGAATCAGTTCGCTCGCTCGCTGTCTCATCATCGTTCAGTGTCCAGGCCTGCTGCAACCGTGATTATTGCAGCACTTGCTCGACCGTCTCACTCACTCGCCCATTCCCTGATCGATCTCATCTGTTCATTGATGTGCGCTCTTGCTTGGTTTCTCCTTCCGGCGAACGCCCCGGTTCCTGGGCGCATCACTGGACGGCAGGGAAACGATACCATCTGGTGCAATCGTTTCCATGCTTATTCTGGATGCTTACTCGGCGGCAGGGTCTTCCATGAAATTTCGTGCCGCGTATATGTTTGAGGAAATCACTGAAAATTGTGCGCGTCGTTTCTGCCGGAGATGGACGAGTCCGGAGTTATTGGTCGCGTTCAGCATCATTTTTGTGGTAGGGACGTCCGGCCGAGGAAGCAACCATCAAACGCACTCCGAGACGCGCAAGTCGCCTAGCTTTTTTGGTGCAAGGAACGATCGGAACAGACGTGATATGATGGCGAGGTTCCTGGCTGCACATGAATTCTACTGTGAATTTGCTTCAAAAAAAAAAATCTACTGTGAATGTCCGTCGTTAACAGGTCAGGTCAGCAATGGCGGACACTAAGGTTGAACGGCTGACGGTCTTCAGCAGTACTTACCGGTAGAAGAAATATAATGTGTAGCTTTAGTTTTGCAGTTAGCGAAATGGTCTTTACTAAGCTACTGGGTGCAGTGTGCGTGGGCGCTTGCAGTTTCCGGTTGAATCCGTCCATGAAATCTTCTAGGCCGGTCAACCTGCTTACTTTTCATGCACTGCTCCTCCTGCACATATGAATTCGACTGTGACAGTCCAATCGGTCAGGAATAGCGGCAACGGGGGTTGAACATATACCGCTGATCAAGGGTCAGCAGAACGTACGAGCAGAGAAATGCCTGTGTTTCTTGCCGAACTAGCTAGCGAAATGGTCGCGATCAATCGACTGAATGGTGCGCTGCGTGGTTGAATTCCTCCAGTCTTGTCGGCCGATCAGCGAATGACAATGGTTTTATATATTCACAGTCGATCGCTTGCATGCGCGGCGGTCGGCGGGCAGTCTCGCTCGACGTCCGGGACGTGACCCCAGTGGCGTACTAGGTCGTTAGAGCAGCCGCAATGAAGTGCGAGGCGCTTTGGCGCGTGAAAGATGCTAAATAATGCAGCATCGATCGATATCATCGCGAATAGGGTATCATCGATGCTTCCGCTGGACGGGACGCGCCAAAAGTCTGCTTTAATTCTCCTTCATCACGTCGTACTCGTACAATTGTATAGCGGCATCGATCGATCGGCTGTAGATGTAGGCCCGAGCGTGAAAGAGAAAGTAGGCCGGGGGGCAGTGCGCGGTGGATCTCTCCGGCCGATCTCCTGACGCGTAAAAATCTCATGGCCGGCCGGAAGCTAGGAAGAAGAAAGCGGCAGCGTGAGAGCGACTGATCAGCAGCGCGTCCGTTGCTCGACCGTAGGTACGTACGTACCGGTCCATGAGCTGAAACCTCACGCGTGTGTGCATTTGCGTCACACGGAGAGGCCCATAACGACACGGTACGTGGGCGAAGGAAAAGGAAAGCACAGAGGTGGACGACGCGTGCGTATACGCGCTGCTGTGTTGCTGTGCATGCATGGCCTCGCTTCCCAGCAGGCAAGCGCGCGCTGTTCATCGATCTACTACACTACAGTGGTACGTACTATACCGATGCAGCAGGGCAATGGCATAGCACAGCACACCGGCCTTCTTGCTCTTCCTAACCACCTGCAGTGTACTACGCGCGTAGTACTCGATCCTAGTAGTTACGCTCTAGGTTGGCTTTTTGGCTGCAGACGAGGGAGAGGAAGACGAGATGAGTAGCTAGCTAGGCTGGTCCGGACGTAAGTGGTGGAGCCGGTGCTCGTCGGCCCTGTTCCCGGCCTGCCGGCCCTTCCAGAAACGGAAAGTGGGCACCGATCGACGCGCAGCTATCACGCACACGGGGCCGGAAGCCAGCCAGCCAGGGAAAAGCGCGCGCGCGCGCATTATCTCCCCGGTCCAGATCCAGCGCCAGTGCCCGGGATGGCGACGTGAGAGCGAGAACCCGCACGGAAAAGGGGCCGCGCCACGACGACGACGACGAGGAGTACGCGTAACCGCCCGTGCTCAGCGTCGTTTCTTCCTTCGCCGCGGCCATCCGCGCGCGAGAGCAACACGCTTGGGTTCCGTCGTTGTCCGCGCCGGGCTTGCCTGTGTGGTTTTTCTCTGCCTGCTTGGGCCGGCCAGCGCCGGCGCGCATTTCACTGTCTGTTTGCCACGGCGCCGTGAGTAGAGAAATAACGAGGGCTGCAGGGACCCGCGCGCGTGCGGCAGGCGATGAATAATGCATGGCTCGTGTCGCCACGCCTGTGCAGCTGAGTGTCGTACCTGCGTGCGTGCATGCATGGTCGGATCTTGTCTTTCTAGAGTTCTTGCGGGCGCTCGTCCATAAAAAAAAGAAAAGAAAATCTGTGGTGTAGTACTGCTTCCAGGGCATTCGGAACGAGGAGGATGAGATGCAAATGTACCTACGTCGTGCGTAGTTCGACGACGGACCCACCACCACCGCCGGTGATCGGCAGCTGGAGCGCTTCGTTGCACCGTTCGACGGAGAACCTCGTGGACCTTGTGTGGTGGTGGTGGTGGTGGACAAGAGCAGCGCAGTCCAATCACGGGATTCATGGTGGTGGTGGTGACGGCACCGCCGGCAGGGATGCAGGCCGCGCAGAAATCATGTGCATCCACGTGACGGAAGCCCCGTGACTGCTGGAGTGGGCTGCATCCACGTGACAGAAGCCCAGCTCGACCTGGAATGCTGTTATGGGCCGCATACCGCGTGTGGTGGTGGTGCTCGGAATTTCTTCTAAATGGGCTGGCTTGTGACCGATTTTACTGGACTGTAACTCCCCTCGTTTTACTTGCGAGCGAACCAGAGAGCTCCAGTCCTGCCTGCGTCCGGCAGCACGTCGGCGGCAATGGAGGTTGGGCAGAGGAGACTGGTGAAAGGCCGTGTTGATTACAGAGAGGCATCCATGCAGGCGGTCACACTGATTTCTTGTCATCACTGGTATGGCGGCGAGGGTGGATTCAGTTGAAGACGGTGGTCGGTGGTGGCTCCGCCGCCGTGCCGGTGCGGAGGTGCCCAGCTGGGGGCTGGCGGCGGCACCGGGGCCCCGGAAGGACGCGATGGGCAGACGAATGCTTGCGGAGGTGGGATTCCGGCGGCGGGCGACGGCGGCACGGCCTTGCCGGCGGCCATGGATTTTTTGCAAGGACCTGCCCCATTAATCGCGATCCAAATTAGGGGGTTTAATGTAAAATGTTGGATCGCGACTATTAATCGCGATCCAAAAGTTTACAAAAAGACCCCTTCTAACTTACGAATAGCCCCTTCTTCATCCTCTCGTCGATTCGGATGCGCCCGACGGTCGCCGCCGCGCGTCCACGGTGGAGATTCAAAGCGTCTGAGTGGACGCGGCGTCAACGACTCCGCAGTGCCGTTGCGAGGCGCTCCGGCGGTGGCGTATGCGTCTCCTTCGTCCCCGATCCCCCGTCCATCGACTGCTTCCTGGCCCAATTGCGGAGTCGCCTTTCGGCCGCCGCCTCCCGCGGTCGCCGCCGCGCGTCCACGGTGGAGATTCAAAGCGTCTGAGTGGACGCGGCGTCAACGACTCCGCAGTGCCGTTGCGAGGCGCTCCGGCGGTGGCGTATGCGTCTCCTTCGTCCCCGATCCCCCGTCCATCGACTGCTTCCTGGCCCAATTGCGGAGTCGCCTTTCGGCCGCCGCATCCGGCGGCTAAAGCGGCACTTCTGTCTTCATGGTGCCGATGGGTTTGCTTCGCTGCTCTACTTTCGATCTCAGGTCAGTAACACTTCTCCTACTGACTTTTGTCTTTTTACATTGGTGTTTGGTTCCAGTGTTTCACATGCCGCCACATTTGACTGAATTGCTCCTGAATTTGGTTGCCCAATATACTTACTACTGCCACAGGTAATCTTGGTCTGACTGAACTTGAAGTTTGCTTAACGACTCTGCATATGTTCAACTGACATGCTCGCATCATCCTCAAGTGATTCAGTTGCATATCAGTCAGTGCATCTGATTCTAGTTCTAGATTGTTGAATTGCTCTGCTTTAGCGCATTTATAGTATGTTGCTTGTCATCAGTTCTCTTATGTTGACATTAAAAAAAAAAGGAAAAGAAAAGTTGCTCAGCATCATCATAATACGCACAACAATCAGATAAAGATACAGCTGAAGCATACGGACTTTCAGGGGAACAAGACATCCAATTTAATGGAGAACCAAATGCTGTTGCACGCAACTCTCTTATCCACCGGCGGCACCGCCGACACTTTAAAGCTCCTCACTTATGAAAATCTAAGCCCTGTAATGCTCCTACTACTAAATTTATCCACTTAGCTGACTATTGTCTTTGCACACTGTCATGAAAAACTGCTATAGTGGCTACCTTTGGGCCCCGGCCCCAGGCGACAGCGAACCACCGTCGCAGCTCTGCTCATCCATCTCAGTGCTCTCTCTCTGTTTGCAGAGTTGCTGTACTGGTGTCGTTTCAAGGGCCTCTCAAGGACGGCTACATATGCCAGGTAGCTCCCACAGAGAAAGGTTAATCATCGCTTTGTTCTTATACCCGCGTCACCTTTTTCTTTTTCCCTACCATCCACCTCACCTTTGTGTCCTTGTCCTCATCTCCTCTTCTCTTCCATCGGATGCTGTCACAGGTACACAGTGACTTGGCGGCAGTTCAGTGTTGGTGAGCTGCAGCAGAGCCACCACTCGCTGTCACTCAAGGTCAGTTCAGTTCACCTTGAACTCCTCCTTTCGTCTGTATTACTCTTGTCCTTTTGGATCTTGGCGATGTGTGGAGTGCTGTGAGCATGCACTCTACCTTTCTTGTTTGGTGGGTGTGAAAATGATGGGGAAATCTTGGTACCTGATGGAGAACCCAGGGTGTTGGGAAGGTTTGAGAATTGAGATGGTGATGTTTTTGGCTTAATTGCCTCACTGCTCTTACATGCATGCCAAAAGCCCTGTTCTCTCACTGATACCTGGTAATTGAGCGCTAAAGGCTTTGTATTATTGTTCGATTCTGGTCTTCCATGATATCTCCACTGTGAATGAGCTTCTTCCTTCTTTCCTCTTCTTCTTCTTTCTTGTTCCTTGTGCTGCTTCTTGCGTGATAGTGTAGTTCTCTGCCTTGAACTATGGTGCAGACAATTTGCAGGACGAGGCAGAGTACACCATTTTGACCCCAGCTCTCAATTAATTTGACTGCTTTGTTTGTATTTTTAGGATTTGTATTGAGTTTTTACAAAGGGGAGTTAAAGTGTACTTTTGTTAGGTGCCATGCTCACCATAAATGCAATTGTGTGCAGTACTAACTCTGTCGAGACATTAGGAGTATCTCTTTGTATACTCTGTTTACACTTTACAGTACTTTCAACTCTTTTGACTTTGGGGGCGATGTACTTGTTTTCACATAAGTGGTTTATGTACCTACCTGTGTTTAAGACTTAAGTGGTTTGGCAGATCACAAATTCATAAGCTAAATGTCAGTAAATGACCATTACAGTACAGGCACTCCCAGAGTTATATGAAAAACAAGAGCTAAAGTTGTCGCTCAGATTGTAATAAAAAAATCGTTTGAGTAAAATAGTCATATTTCTTCAATAATTTAACCTTCTGTAGTATATGGGGTGTTCTATGTTTGGAACTGAACTAAACCACAATATACCTCTTGTTTCTCTTTACGATGAGTGTCACCTTTATATCCTGACATCTCATTCAAGGTAGAAAGAAACTGTTTAGTTTGTCGAGTGGGTTAGGTAATGACAATGACTGTTATCTACTTAAGAATAGAATGATAGATATTTCATTTGTTCAAGGATAGTTTGTACACAAGGTTCCAAACGGTGAATGTTGTGGAGTCAAATAACTACTATGGATAAAAAGATCGAACGTTTACAAAAAGAAACAACAACAGCTGCAGTCTCCTATTCTGAAAGAGATACAATTTTGGCATTCGCCTGTTCAAAGATGACTTGTTAGTTGCAGCTGATATGAATCATGCGGATTCTTTTCCTGCTAAACAACAACATTAACGTTACCTGGATCTGCCCTTGAACATTGGGTTGGTTTGTATCTGTATTACTAATAATTGCACCTGTTCTTACATCTACAGGGAACTTTTCACATGTTGAATACTGATAGAAACTAATAATTGACTAATGGATCATAAAGCATGGCTTTGGAGAAAGAAATCATCGGAGAGGGAGTTGGAGGTACATCATCTACACTTTAAACTTTAGAAATCTCTACAAAATTTTAGATCTAGAACTTCAAATTTCATTGGTGCAGAAGGAGAAGGTTGTTCAGTTAGAGAGATCATTGCAAGGCTTGAGTGAACAACTGTCATTCGCTCATGCTGAGTGCATTGAAAAGGAAGCTATTTTAGCAAAACAAGCGAAAGTAGCTGAAGAAGCCATATTAGGTATTGTTGCAGTCATTTCAATATGATTGCCTCACATTTTCCTTATCATAACTAGTGTTATGTACAGCCTGTCTATCCCAAAAGTAAGATGGACAAATGCATGTACGCATACAATGGAAGTTTCCTTTTTTTCACAGAATGTATTGCTTATGAATTCTAGGTTGGGAGAAAGCCGAAGCTGAAGCTATAGCTCTCAAGTCAGAGCTCGATGATACACTAGATCAGAAAGCTGCGCTTGAGCAAAGGATTTGTCAGCTTGATGAGGCTTTAAATGTTGCAATGGTAGAGAGGGAATCATTAATAAAGGATACATCCCAAATGATTTCTTGTGAGCAAAACAAAGTTCTGAAGCTGGAAGAAAATTTAGCCGAGAAGATGAACGTTATTGCTAGCTTGGATGCTGAGAATGACAAACTTTCTGAAATTCTGTCAGTGAAAGAGAAAATCATCTCACAGCTAATCGAGTCAAATAGAGTAACAGAGTCAAATCTCAAGAATGTAGCAGTAAAGCTAGAGTCAGCTGAAAGATCAAATTCTTCTCTTAGATATGAGGTTTGTATGCTGCAGAAGCAACTTGAAATTCGAAGCGAAGAAAGGAAGTTTAGTCTCAAATCTGCTGACGCTGCTCATAGACAATATCTGGAAAATGTAAAGAAGATAACCAAACTCGAATCAGAATGCCAGAGATTGCGTTCAATGGTACGTAAAAGACTACCAGGTCCGGCTGCCATCGCCAAAATGAGAAGTGAAGTTGAACCATCGGGAAGTAACCCTGCAAGCTCAAGAACGAGAAAGTTGAATTCCACGACATCATTTGACTCATGTATTCAGGTACAGAAATCTCATGATACTTCAAATGGAAATTCACCTTTGCTTGCAAGGCTACATGTGATAGAAGATGAGAACAAGGCCATAAAGGAAGCTCTTTCTAAAAAGGATGGTGAGCTTCAATTTTCTCGGACTATGCTTGCTCGCACAACTTCTAAACTTTCCCAAGTTGAAGCCCAGCTTGAAGAGTTATCAAGAGATCGGACTGCTGCAGAACTGGTAAAAGGTAGCCCTACAGTTGTTGAAAACCATCTTTCATCTATCTCCGAGGTTAGTTGCAGTAAAGATAACGTTAGCTGTTCGGGCTCATGGACATCAGCCTTGTTATCTGAATTGGAACACTTCAAAAAGGGGAAACTCACAGCACATTCTAGTAAGAGCACTAGGGTATCAGACATGAGTTTCATGGATGACTTTGCAGAGATAGAAAAGTTAGCATCAATTTGTGACAATAATAAACATATGGAACCTGTTGATTCAAAGATAGAGGTAATAGAGTCATCAGGAAAAGAGCTAGTTCCAATTGATTGCCTCACTGGAACAACTAGCCAAATTCATCAGCTTAAGATTGAGAAGGCTGTTCTGAAGTTAATTGAACTGATTGAGGGAGTTATCCAGAGATCATCAAAAGAGTGCAGTAGCAAACTTGTGCTTTCTGGTGCCGATGAGGATGACAACCAAAAACCATTATCTGGCTATGTTGCTCGTGCATTCTTGTGGAGTACATCAGAACTTACTTCAGTACTGCAAAACTTTGTTTTTGTATGCAATGAACTTCTGTATGGGAATACTGATATCGAAAGCTTTGTTCATGAGCTCCACCACACTTTAGATTGGATAATCAGCCACTGCTTCTCACTTCGAGATGTATCAGACATGGAGCAAACTATCATGAAACATTTAGAATTGAGCAACAATGATGAAGTTGAAGTTGTGTCATTGACCAAGCACATAGGGATTCATACAACAGATGGCATAAACGAAGCTATGGCTACGGACAATGTTCAGATGCTGTCTATATCCGAGTCAAGGTTTACAGATACTGGACCTAAAGCTCATTATGGTACACAAAACATAAGTAATAACAAAATACAAGCCTCTAATGATCAGGGGATAGAGAAAACAGCTTTAAATATGCGGCTAGAACTTAATGAGTTGAAGGAGTCAGGAAAAGCAATAGCAAATACTGCTGCGAGTGCATCAGAATCTTGCACGCATGAATCGACCCTTCATCTTGAAAGGTAATTCTTTTTTCCAGTCTGGTCCTATCATGGTTCATACTATTTGTCCCTAACACAAGCTTTCTGTCAACAGTTGTTCTGCTAATGAAGGTTTCAAAAATGTCGCTGAGAATAAAGAGAAACATCTGCAGATGGTGAGAACTTTATGATTCTGTACTTAACATTTCCCAGAAAGCA
>LAPY01000026.1:401470-414770 GCA_000970635.1 Eragrostis tef
CCAAATTCATCAGCTTAAGATTGAGAAGGCTGTTCTGAAGTTAATTGAACTGATTGAGGGAGTTATCCAGAGATCATCAAAAGAGTGCAGTAGCAAACTTGTGCTTTCTGGTGCCCATGAGGATAACAGCCAAAAACCATTATCTGGCTATGTTGCTCGTGCATTCTTGTGGAGTACATCAGAACTTACTTCAGTACTGCAAAACTTTGTTTTTGTATGCAATGAACTTCTGTATGGGAATACTGATATCGAAAGCTTTGTTCATGAGCTCCACCACACTTTAGATTGGATAATCAGCCACTGCTTCTCACTTCGAGATGTATCAGACATGGAGCAAACTATCATGAAACATTTAGAATTGAGCAACAATGATGAAGTTGAAGTTGTGTCATTGACCAAGCACATAGGGATTCATACAACAGATGGCATAAACGAAGCAATGGCTACGGACAATGTTGAGATGCTGTCTATATCCGAGTCAAGGTTTACAGATACTGGACCCAAAGCTGATTATGGTACACAAAACATAAGTAACAAAATACAAGCCTCTAATGACCAGGGGATAGAAAAAACAGCTTTAAATATGCGGCTAGAACTTAATGAGTTGAAGGAGTCAGGAAAAGCAATAGCAAATACTGCTGCGAGTGCATCAGAATCTTGCACGCATGAATCGACCCTTCATCTTGAAAGGTAATTCTTTTTTCCAGTCTGGTCCTATCATGGTTCATACTATTTGTCCCTAACACAAGCTTTCTGTCAACAGTTGTTCTGCTAATGAAGGTTTCAAAAATGTCGCTGAGAATAAAGAGAAACATCTGCAGATGGTGAGAACTTTATGATTCTGTACTTAACATTTCCCAGAAAGCAGTTAGCATTTTATTCCGATGCGTTTGTCAGTTGTTTACTGTTATTCGTTTTCCCTATTTGATCAGCCTACCCAGCCAAAGTTATTTCTAAATTTCAGCTATCCTCTGTGTCCCAGCAGCTAGAGATCTCAACAGCCTCAGAGAAGCTCATTGAGTGCCGGGAGACGATACTGAACCTGGGGAAACAACTGAAAGCACTTGCAGCTCCGAAGGATGCAGTCCTTTTCGACAAGGTACTTGATACTGCAGTCAAGTCTGAGCAGAAACCTCGTTCTCGATCACTAAGCGAGATACTGTCCATGGATGATCCGACCTCTCCAAAAACCAAGGAAATCATTTGTACTGAACCAAGGGTGCCACGTGAAAGAAATCGTTCTGCTGATGAGAGAGATGGTGGTTCCGCAGCAAGTAGTTCTCGCCCAGTGCCAGTGATGCCACACATAAAACCGCGCAGTGCGATTCGAACCTGCAGGGGTGAAGCTGATGCCAGGGTAGCAGCACTTGCCCTCGTCCCGAGCAAGCAGAAGGGGAACAGCAGCTTGTTCAAGAGGATTCTTACAGGAAAAAGAAAGGATGCCATGGTCAAGCCAAAGGTAGTCCTAAGCTCTTAGCTGACAGACAGAGGCCTCTGGCCTTGATAACTCCTATGCTTTGCTCAAAATAAAAGTTTCTTTGCTGGGTGTAAATGAGTGTGCGTGTTTTCCTTTTTTCTGTTTCGCTGAGATCAGTGTGCCCGTTTCCTAGCTGAGCAGTGCTCACGTCAGATTAGTAGTACTGATGCAGTATATGTTGTATGTATTGGTGTGCTAAGTAACCTCGAGTCTGTTAGTATATATCCTCTCTGTTTAAGAGTACCTCCGCCTGCTTCACAATAAGAGTGTTTTTTACCTTCGTCTTGTTCAGAAATGTGGCCACTTGATAATTATTCTCTGAGTTAATGTATATGAGTGCATCTTCTGGGAAAGGATTCTTGTTCTGAAAGAATGTGATTGGCCGGGCTGAGATCTCCTATGTTTTTCAATGTAAACTTTTAGGCCTTCCTGTAGGAAGCTGCTTCGACTAGATCTCATATAAATATATACTCACGCACCTAAAATACCCCTGACAGGTTCATGCAGCGCGAGTGCGTATCGGCTCCGACTCCGAGCAGCGACGCTGCCACAACCCCGAGCATACTCTGGTTTTACGAGGAGGCGAGATGGGGGATTCATCAGGCCACCACCCACCGCTCCTGCCCGGAGATACGCATCCGTTGCTCATGTGACCGTCCTCGCGGCCGGTTTCAAACGTGCCCGTGCTCCGGTGCACGTACGGTACGACAGAGCAGGCGGTTCAGTTGGGCGGGGCTGAGGTGATGAGAAGAGCACAAGCACCGGCTGCAACGGCTTGGTGCCCCGTCCGGGAGTGGCGGCCGGCTCACGGCCGGGCTGATCTGATTAACCAAACTGTCTACGCTTCCCTAATCTGGCTAATCCCTGCACTGAAAAATGACATGACACCTGTGGACCAAGAGTCCCCGGCCGAGCCGAGGGGCACCTGGGTAGCGGTACAGGACACGACGGGACCTGCCGCCTGCGCGGTGTCCCTACCCTACAGTCCCAGGGTTCACCAAACCGACGGTAATCGGTTCGGTTTTTACGGTAACCAGACTTACCGGTCCGGACCGATTACCTCGGTTTATCGGTTTTCGATCGGTTTTTAAATTAGAATTTAAATAAATTTGAAAATTTGATGAATTTTGTCCGGGTTGTCATTGGTTTTGGTACGGTTACCAACCGGGACTTACCGATTCGGTCCGGTGCGGTTGGTTTAATCGGTAAGGGAAACCACGGGCACCACGCGCCGGCGCAAGCCGCAACAGTGCCATCTCGTAGACCCGCCTGGGCTGCGTAGCGTCGTTTTCCAGGCGCACGTCCACTCCAGTCCATGCCTTTGCCGGACGGCGCGAGAGTCTCGGAAAAGCATTCGCATGCACGCCCTCCTCTTTCTCTCTCTGCAGTGGCCGGCTGACGGCACGGGCGGCCCGCTCCTGCCGGATCAATGACGCCATGCAGAGCGGGCATGCCGGCTGCCGCTCCGGAAACTTTACACTTCGACGATGGGATCGATCGCCTTTTCTTCAGCGTGCGATGGATGCCCTGATGCCGTGTCTTTCAGTATTTCCGTCATCCCACCCTTTTCGCTCATCTGAGCCGGTCGTTTTCACAGAAATTCCGCATGACCAGCTCTGTTGACCACAACTGCATGACCAGTTCAATCTGAACTCTGCATTTTTTTTTTTCACCGGGCATTTTCTCCTACAATAGCACGTACATGTCCGCGGTATACATGAATCAAGTGTGCCTCGGCTTAATAACCCAGCACATTTGTTTTCCCCGAAACGTACTTAAAGCTTGTACAGTTGCCGTATATATATGGCGTATGCACATGATCTCGACATTTTCAGTTACTGCTGCTCGTACGTTCTGTCTTTCGGATACACCGTACAAGCGCCGACCAAGTCAGTATGATTGAGAGTCAGATCGAGCATGTTTTCTGCAATTATAACCATGATGTCACCGGTACATATGTTTAAAGCGGAGCAGAGCTGAAGAATGTATAAAGCTGGAGCAGAGAAGGACGGGCTTGCTTGATCAGGCCGTGGTATAATTGCCTCATAAAGCCTGAACTTGCGTAGCCTGCAAGGTTATACAGAAATGATTTGCAACGACGAAAATGCCAATTGCTCAAGGAACTCGGAGTAGGTCAGAGTGTGAATGTACGTCTGGATATCTAAGCTCGATTTAGTATCATCAGATGTATGCGGAAGCAGTGCATTTGTACAGTAGGACACCTTGTTCGTTCATATGCTTTTTTTACGATCATCCCAGCCTTCCCAGTATCTTGTTATTGTTTTTTGACAATTTTTGTTTTGTTATATCTTGTTAACGCTTGTAAAACTATGATCTAACCTGACGTCATGTGAACGCCACTATGGTCGGTGCCAACCTTGTAGCTAATATGGAGTGTTCTATGTCATAATACTACGACTGCTTATGTAACTCTCGGCCGGGTTACATGCACTTTCTTCCACGTTTTCGTACTTGATAGAGCTTAAGAATCATAGTGAAAAACTTAATATATTGGGCTCAACAGATTCTCTGGTCCTATATGCCTTCTGTGCTAGCTATGATGTCGACCTAAGTCAGAGATTTTAAGACCTTGTTTTAGCTGGCTTATTAACTGGAAAAATATTAGTTAATGATTCTTTTTTTAAAAAAATAGTATTGCACTGAATGCTCTAGAAGTAGCCACCTGTATCCCATGCATTAGTCTGATAATTTAGAACTAGGTGACTGATGATAACTTTTGAACACTTAACAGTAACGCTTATGGTATAGGCAATCTAAACATGGCTAGAGCGACTGAGCGACCGCAATACAAGACTCACGTGAATGCGAACACGTACGTTTTCACGACGAACAATCCAATCCAGGAGGCCAGCACGCAAGAACATGTAGAAGCATGCATATATGTGTGTATACATGCACACGGCTTAGTTATTAGCCTTTCCCTGCGGATGCAACGGGAAGAGCTCTAGGGTCACTTCGTCATTGGTGCAGTCGTCGGCTACCTCCGTAGCACCATCTCTGTCGCCATGGACATCATCACCCCAAGACTTGCACCTCCGCTTGCAGCTCACTGCATCCTCCTCACTCACTCCCTTCTTCTCTGCTCCATCCTGCACATATGTACACTGACGTTAAGTACTAGTACTACTTGAAGTTGAAGCACCAGCATAGCTAGTAGTAGTACTGCTGCTTTGGTTTCAGGCAGCGATGAAGTGGTGCTGAGTGTTAGGAGGGCGGCGCGCTTCTGCTTTTGGCGCTCGCGGGCCTTGTGATTCTGGAACCAGTAGAAGACGTTCTTGCCCTCGATCCGGCCGTACTTGCCGAGCTCCTCCGTGATGCACTCGATCTGGAACGAGTTGGGGGTGCGCATCCCGCCGCGGTACAACATCTCCAGCACCTTGATCTGCTCCGGACAAGGGTTCCAACGTGTCGTCCCGGACATTGGCACCTGTACCTGCTTTTGCATGCACAAATTAATTAAGTTCATCTGTTATAGGTAAGATCAAGTAACGTGTACAACGGCTGGCTGCTTTATTCATTTGTGCAGGCTGGGTTTCACTATACTGAAATCTTACCGTATATTTAAGCAGCCTCGACTCATTTCTGACTCGGGCAAATTCAGGAAGGACGACCATCTTCCTCGACTCAGGGAACGAGATCTTCGGTGCAAGCGGGCGAAGGCATTGAAGGGCCAAAGGGATGGCAGAGGAAGGGAGAGACGGGGAGATGGAGGATGAAGACGACGAGGGGGCTGCTTTGTCCGAGTAGGCTACATGCAAATGGTGAAGCCTCATGCTTAACTACTATGCTTGCAGTTTCCAGTTAAGAAAGCATTAGCTTATATGTATATGGGGAGCTATAGGTCTTGGTGAGATGGAACAAATGTCCTTGCGTGTTTATATATGGGGAGACCGGAGACGATCGGTCGATAAAGGCCTGCGAGGGTTTGAGTGTTGTGCGATATCGAGGCATAACAGTCGAAAGGCGTGCTTTCGACAGTAGGGAATGTGGAGATTGGTGACGGAAGCATTGGTGAATCGTAATCATCAGAGCCACGAAAAGCGGAAGCAGTAATAAAGGTAAAATTCTCGCATGGAGCTCTCTCTCTCTTTTCACCTTTCTTGTCCAAATTCATGACCATTGACAAGAAATATATGTGGAAAAGAATTGGTTTTTCCTCTGTGTACGTTTGCATGGAGCGTTTGCATGCTGTTAAAACCAGATAAAGCAAGTTTGAAGCCAGCCTAGATACATCAGTTAGTCATCACCTAGTGACCTAGAGTTAGATTATTTGCAGTGGTATTATCGATCCACTTGCACCTTTTGTGTTCAGTGAAAATGAGCACTTAACTCTGTGCGCCACAGAACTAAACACAATAAATTTTCTGTATCAGGTCGAAGAAGTGTAACATGTATAGTCACTCATCTAGTCATCTTGTGATGCCAGGATTATCTTGGATCAAAAGTGGTCATGCTTGAATTGATGCAATACACGTTTTATGAACGAGATGTTTAGCAACTTTGTGCAGAAATAATAAGTTTCATCTGAAGGTTAACCTGTCTAACTAGTTTACTGCTCGGTTTACTTCACAATGCAAAGTTACCATGCATATGCATGATATGGTGCATCGTTAGCTCTCTCTAGCCCATATATAGACCATACTCCATTTGCATGATTGCGCATCATAAACCAGATAAAGGCAAAGAGATACACAATCTCTAAGATCGGTTTGCCATACCTATATGCAGCTAGGTGCCTGCCTATGGAGGAGACCATGAAAAAAAAGAACCTCCATGCATACTCCTATACATCATCCAACAATGAAACGGCAACATGCTAATCTATGATTGGAAAAGCATGCCTGCAGACGAAAGCACGAACCAGAATGATGGATATGCTGATCGAGGTTGACCTCGGAGTTAGCGCCGCCATCTACCGTTGAACATGGAGCAGGATACTGCACATGAACAGCCATATACAGAAAAATATTCCCTGCCTCCTCCTCCATCAGGCTTTCCTGATCAGCCCTGCTAAAGAGGCCCTGGCCATGCTCCAGCAGAAGCAGCAGGTGATGAGGGAGTGAAGCTCATTCCTAGGAAATGACACGCTGGCAGACACATCGTTCTAGCTAGTGCAAAAGTGGCAGGGTACAGCAAGGAAAACGAGGTGCATGCATGCTTCCGTATGCGAAAATAACATTTTTGCAGGTGTTTGCAGCTGGTTGATCTCCCATCTTACCATGCAAGCATGCATGGGCTAGCTGGTCCTGACCTGATCAGTCAGGCAAAGCTTTGTAGTAGTAGTGTCTCACTCACCCGGGTACCCGGCCATCAGCAGCGCCTGCTGCAAGTATCGCACGCAAATGGCACACAATGCAACACGCAGTGTCGGGGGGCGTCTAATCGGTCGGTCTTTTTACTCCTCATCTAATCAGTAATGATAGTAAAACAGAGCGGGAGAGCTAGGCCGTCCCTGACTTTTTGGCAGGGGCGTCCCGTAAAATTCTGAGGCCCTGTGCAAAGTTCTACTCGAGGCCCTAAGATTTAAGTGTCATAATAATTTTTTGTACTATTTTGCTGCATTTTATTTTCTTACTTGATAAGACATGGTAGCTTTGGAACTTGGACACTCGATGGCATAACCAACACACATACACTAAAGAAAAAAGGAACTGACAAACGGACATGGTGATGGCCTGAGGCCTTTGATGAACGATGTGGCGCCAGCGGCCGTATTCCGAGTTCACTGGTGATGTTGAGAGGCAAGAAAGAGCTAGGACATGGGCAAGAAAGTCGTCAAGCCGAGCAGAGAGTATGCAGTCCTCTTTCCCATGTATGTATACATACAAACGAGTTGTATAATTCGATTCATCACCATCGGATCATTATGGCTGTCTCGCAGTATCATCATGGAGTCAAGATTAGCAGTGCAATTAGACAAGGGAACTCGGCTCAAAATTGGGGGCCCTTGGATTTTGGGGGCCCTGTGCACAGGCTGCACGTGCCTAGGGACGGCACTGCTTTTTGACGAAATTAGGCGAGACCGCGAGAGAGTGATGGAGCCAGAGACACGGGGATTAACGCGTGCGTATGTGTGTATGTATATGCGTGGTGGGATTAGTGAAAAAAGGATTGCGCCAATCCCGATAAAGCAAGCAAGCGCGGTGAAAGGCCAAAAGCTCGGAAAAGTGAAAAGCTGGCGGCAACGACGCCAAGACGGCCGGCCGGCCGGGACAAGGAGGGAGAGGGATATGGCGTGCGCCGCGAATGGAGGGAACGCGCCGTGGTGGGGAAGACGCAACAAAGCGTTTGGCGATGCAGAGGTCCTAGCTCTGCCTCTGCTGCTCTGCAGGCTCACGCTGCGACGTGCTTGGAATATTCTCGCCGTGGGTCCCGCACTCTCAGTCGCCGGCCGGCCGCGGTGGTCGAACGGGTAAGCGTATGCATGGCGCGTTCCCAGTCTATAAGAAGCTGCGGCCAGGGGCAAAAAGGAAAGAGAAAAGTTGAATTTGTAGGTTGTTGGTATTTTGGAGGGTGGGATTCACTCATAGCTGGTACTCATAGATGGTATTGAAGAAAATGTCTCCTTGCTAATGGTGTTGAGGAGATAGTCACCTTTATCAATGATGCTCAGACAATTATCCTCCCACTCTCATAGCATGGTACTCCCGATAATCTCCCGATAAGCACCACCATGCTTCGATGTATTTTGGAGTACTACTTTGTATTGGTGGGTTTGAGATTGCGACATCTCCCGAAAATCACCACCATGCTTCGATGCTCCTCTCGCCTCTAGCAATACAGGTATATCAAAGATCGCGCGTCACAGATAAAGGTTTGATTTGTCGGGCAACACTAATATTATCAAACATCACACACATATCACACAGATAACGATTTGATTTGTCGGGCAGAGCCTTTAGGTCTTTGATAAAGTAACGCGTTAACGCTAGCTAAGTTTAGTAATTTTAGGCTTTGGTCCCCTGCTTGCCACGAGTTTTTTTTAAAAAATATACCTTTTTAATTAATATTTTTAAAATAGCACCTGTCAAATTTTATTTTCAGAAGACTGTAATATGTGTCACGGTTTAGATTCTGAAAATAAATTTTGCCAATTTAAAAATGGTTTAAATTTTTTAAAAAAGCTCGCTTGCCACCAGCTTTATTAGACCAGGAGCTGGCCCAGTCTCAGACTGTTTCAAGGTCTCCCGAAAGCTTGAACACGTACGGCATACACCAGCCAAACGTAATACGAGTGACTAGCGTCATCTGCAGTGTCATCAAGCAAATAAACCAGCAGGACTTGTTTTAGATCCCGGAGGGCTTGTATAAAAGTTCGAATCTGACATCAATGGAAGTGCGCAACATTGAAAATTGTGTGATAACTTAAAGAAACAAAGCACGTGATTGTCAAATATACAATGAACAGATATGATAACATACCTGCACAATTAAGTTATGATAACTTGTTCAACATGATAATGTTAAGTCTTAACATCTGACACAAACTTGTACGACAACACACACTGCATTTGCATAGTTAAATATAGTATAATTACGTTAACGTGAGGGAACTCTGTCCACGATGTACATTTTGATGACGCTGGGTGCTTTGTGTGCTTCCAAGACCATTTTTCGTACTTGTAATCCGGCGCGCTTCGCGCGCTGCTCCATGAGATCCTCTAAAGACCGGGGAGTAGGAATAAGGCATGCTTAGTAGACCAAGAATGAAAACACATAATTGTATATAGCAACTGAGGTACATGAAATTGTCATGTACAGTGTTAAAAGATGATTACAGAGTTGGTCTTGACTCTTGACTAATCAATTATCCATTATAATATGTCTAAGACCCAACTGTGAAACATTTGTCTTAGAGTACTATATATTGAATTGTACATTACAATGTCAAGCAGATGCAATAATAAAATCTTGGTTTCATGAAGAAGTGTTGTCAGCTCAAAGCCAAGGAAATTGCATCCACAACATTCTGCTTAGCCACAAACCAATGAACTAACCTACCCTTAGTTCGGATGAAACACGCCTTATACTATCACAAAAGGTCACTCTACATCCATCATGCTTCATTGCCTCTCATCAGCCATGTATACAGCTTCTGCATTGGCCTTAAGAAACCGGTACCATCTGACCTATCTCTTTCATTGCCTGTTATTCAAAGTAAAAAATTTGAGATATTCAATGGTAAAATGTCATGCGCTGTAAACTAACAGCAAAGTCACAACATGATACTTCATTTGAGACAATTAGTAATGTATTTACAACATCACCTGTGGATCATGGAGCGGAGACATAGCGATGTTAGACACATCAGACAACGCATAGAAAAAACAAGCTACATCCACAGATGCATGTCTGCAAAATATGCATAAATCAAAAACAAGCCACCACAACCGATGAGACTACTTCACATTTACTCACACAATGTGTTTACACGAGGGGGCTCTGGAATCAAGTGGCCAACCACTTTCACCTGCCGGCATACAACACCATGAGCACAGCAGGAGGGCCAGTGGAATGGGTTAGATTGCTGCTGAGCAACAGCTCCAAGAATGAGAAGAAAAGAAAATTAGGAGTCCTGTTCTCAACATGGTGGCAAATCTGGAAGGAGAGAAATAGAAGAATTTTCGAAAACAAGCAGCAGCCGGTTCCCAGAACTTTGTCCTTGATCGTGGAGCAAATTAGTCTTCTGAATTTTGCTTTAAGTCCTTCTGAAGATCACTAGCCTGTACTTCTGATGTTCGTTTTGTGTGCCACGCCAGCCACATGCTGACGGCAAAACTTGCTCGTCTCTTTCTGAGGACTTTCTTCAGAACCTGTAATCTAGGTTGTAATGCTGCTGCTTCTTTCTTAATGAATGGAAGTGCTCCTGCCTCTTTTTCAAAAAAAAAAAAAAAACCGATGAGTTATGGACAGCAGTCATCAGCATTGGTTAGAGAGCTCTTCCATTTCAGTCCTCAATTACAGATCAATGCCTCCATTTTTTTCCCCCATTTTTTGTGGAGAAAAAAAGGCACAAGACCAGACTCGTTTCTACCGACAAAGAAGGAAAACAAGATACATAGTGAATCAGAGCATAACAGAGCAAGCTCTTTGTGAGCAAGCCTTGCAAATTTGTATGTGAAATTATATTACCATAAAAAAAGAAGTTTATCCACCCCAAGTCAGGAATCAAAGAGAGTCCAAATCGATGGGGGTGTAGTCTCCCTATATGTTTTCGGTAGACGACGTGAAAATACACAATTTGTTTCTGAATATTGTATAACCATTCAATAGCGGTCGCTGAAAAACAACCATGCAAACATCCAGATAAAGAAATTAGATATGCATATAAATGTAGGGAATACTCACAATATGTGTTGTAATTCATTTTGTCGATGGAGCAGTTGCCATCGATTTCCAGGAAGAAAACACAAATACCCATGGCATACCATAACTCTGCTTTGCCCTCTTCCCTTCAGCAGCTTCATGTAGCCTGAAAAGCGTCTCAAGTTGCTATATATTGATAATCGAATCTGCTTTGCAATGAAAGACAATCCTGTACAGTGATACCTTCAATTCTATTGCAGTTGTAAATTTCATTTGTCGATGGAGCAATGGACATTGATTTCCTGAAAGCAATAGTATTTGTCATGACATACCATAACGCTAATGTGACACAATAGAAGGAATCTTGTTAATAGCATAGCCAATAATGTTGAGCTCATATGAAAAAACCATATGTAAGCTCTTCACCTGCGAAGATTCACCAAGTGTGAGTTGTACTGGATCACCCAATAATTCAAGTGGGTAGGTTTAAATTGTACTCTCTATAATTTGCAGCATTTTGCATCTAAACACACGCAGGAACCTGAGCCGCTCCAGCCACGATGGTATTTTCAGAAAGATTATGCAGGAACCTGAGCCGCTCCAGCCATGAATGGTATCTTCAGACAGATTAGCTCATTTCAAAGACTGAGCTCCAAATGCTCCAAAGCAAAATAAGAAGAAATAAGGTACCATATCTCAACCCCTGTAATCCGCACTTGATACAGATTCAGCTTTGTCAGGCTTCTCAAACAATTAAACCCAACTGTGGGTTGGAAAGCACAGTCTGTGAGACAAAGATACCGAATCGAGTTTTCATGTCCATTGGTTAAAATTGAGCATGGGAAGTTGTACTCCGCTCTACACTTTGTGGGCAGCTTAAGGAAGACTTCTTCAATCCCTGGCATGAAAGCATTCTGAAGCCAATTATTGAGATGACATGTGCTGACATTGTTAAGATCATGGATAACAAGTTTCAGTGTGTTCACAACGATGTCTGAGTGATTTTTCAGAATTTGGTCAACTCTGCTAGTCCCTTGCTATCACTCTTTTCACATGCATTTCTATGAAGCCTAGAGCTTCCTCAGTGAACGTGAGCTTGGGATGGAATCACCAGGAATGTATAAATGTGTTAGATACACGGGCAGAACAAGCAAAATCTCAGTGACATCAGGGAATGTATATGGCACCAGACATCGTGCACAATCATGGAAAGAAGGTGAACACTGGAATTGAAAGGGAAAATTATTTCTTTATTTGTTCTTTGTTAGGAGTTATATGACATGCCAAGCAGCCAGTCGCAAGCCTAGGTGAAAGGTTTCTAGAAGTAAAACGGTAAGCAAAACAGAGTAAACTAAATGCGCATAGACACAGCATCGGCAATCGCATTTCATCCGACACTTCGAAAGCGCAACCAGAAGACAGAGAGGAGCAGCAAGGAAGACGATGTGCTCACCATGCACATGACGACGACGACGACGCTGGTGATGTGCTCGAGGTGGAAAAAGACGTTCTGCGAATGGGAAGAAGAGGTTGCAGATCGGACCGCTGCGGCGCCGGCCGACGACGTATCCGCCGCCGCCAAGCTCTGCGCCGAGCGGGACTTCCTCCACCAGTCCGCCAGGCGATGACTCGTCCGTGATCGGGGGGAAGAAGACTCACTTTACTGGCTCCAGCTGTCGCCCTCGCTCCTCTCCGAAATTGCGGCCGCGCAACAACGGCTACGACAAATCCACGCCACCCAAAAATGGCCGCGACATACCGCCGCCGCGGAAAGTCGTCGGGTGCAACCGCCGGCGAGATACCTCCGCCGCCTCAGTCTCTCTCGAACCCTATACACCTCGGCGATGATGCGACACAAAATTCGGCAACGGTAAAGACAAATGGAGGCCCGTCAACTATCAAATGTAGGCCCGTCACTTGTCGAATTCAGGAAGGAGAGAAACAGATGGAGGCCCGTCACTTTTCGAATTCGGGAAGAGGAGAAACAGGCCTGTCACTTATCTCAATCTCAAAATACGTTCATCTCATCTCAAAATACTCAAAAAAATACTGCAAATCCATCACATGACCAAAACATGGGAAACGCTCAGCATATGCAACTTTGGTATAATAATTAGTAGTGGCAAAGTGATACATCCAGTTCACAATATAGATAACCAAGACAGTAGATAAATCTCCTCCCAGGATACCACTCCCACTCCACGCATAGATACGGAAGATCAGTCACGCTAATAGATAACCCACACGATAATCCTACTGCCAACATACTATTGAGATCATTCAGGCGCACGGGGCCATTCCAGATGGCGTGAAGCTGCTTCTTCACCTTGAGTAAGTCCTGACGCTGGTTGATGGCGTTGGTCCTCCCCCGCATGAGAGTGAGTGCGACCCCCTCCACCCGATCCGCCAGTTCTTCGACGGAGTTGAGTCCGTCGCGACGGAGGGCGTGGCCGGCCTCCCACAGGCGCTCGGCTTCCTCCGGTCCGACGAGGCGGG